>SOZL01000027.1:1027945-1092543 GCA_009733165.1 Naja naja | reverse complement strand
GAGAGCAATCTGATCTACTCTCTGGGACCATTCGGTAGCATGGATGCGAGGGATTGGACTGGAGTGCCTCAACATCTCAACATCTTTCAACATCTTTTAACATCTTTGTTAGCAGTTTGTTTCATCTTTTGACTCCTCCCTTATATATGCAATATAACATCATGTGGGTCTATTAGTCAATGGACCTCTGGGCCTTCGGGGCGCTCCTCTCTCCCGGGCTTGTGCCAGGCTTTCTACAGTGTACCTGAGGATGGGTTATGGAACCCAGAGAGTTGGCATTCTTGTGGTAGGGTTTGGGGTGGGGGTCCTGGGAAGGGTGGAGGGTAGGTTCCAGGCCGTCATTAGTCAAATTTCTTATTCGATTTTAAATGGGTTAGGGAGGGAGGGTTTATAGGTGTCCACTGTAGCCCCAGTCAGGATCGTGGTGGGGTGTGGGGGGAGGCGGCGGGGCTCGGGCGGAATAGTGGGGGCTTTGATCCTAGGGTGGTTGGAATGGGAAGAATTCGGCGAGGAAAGGGGCGTATCATGTTGGGGGAAGCGCGTCCCGCTGTATTCAAGCAGTGCATCCTGACCCCTGGCCTCTTCTCAATCTCTGGGGGTGTTGGGATCCAGGGCCCCTGGGCTCCGGCTGGTGGGGAGGTTATTGAGGAGGAGGCCACGGACCTGGCCTGTATCACGAGACCTGGTTGGGGCCAGAGGGCAGAGTCCCTCTGGTTGATATCTGCCCCCAGGTTTCGGGTTATGCAGGTCTCGACCCCAGGGAAGGGTGGAGGGGTGGCTGTGGTTATCGGAGACCTTATTTCCAAGGGAGGTCCCTGCTCGGGAGATAGGCGGGTGTGAGTCCCTCCTCGTGAGGTTTGGGCCAATTGGTGGGATGGGCGTGCTGCTTACATACCTGTCCCCAGCTGTGTATCAGCCGCCCCCTGGGCTGCTCGATGCCGTCTCGGGGGTGGCGGTGGAGTTCCCTGAGCTTATGGTTCTGGGGACTTCAATCTGCCCTCCTGGAGTGTGGGGTCGGGGCTGGCCGAGGTTCATGGCTTCCATGGAGTCCATGGGTCTGACCCAGTTAATAGAAGGCCGACTCACGAGGGGGCAATATGCTCGACCTAGTTTTTGTCTCGAGAGGTGGCGTAGTGGCCTGGGGATGGTGTTGCAGCCCACCCTGTTCCATGGTCAGACCACTATCTCCTAAGGTTGGTCTTCCATCAAGCCACCCACACACGCTGGGATGAGGAGCCACTGAGATGGTTCCGCCCCAGGCCTGATGGACCCTGAGAGGTTCCAGGCAGAACTGGGGTTTTTCCTGCATCCCTCACCCACAGCCCTGCGAGGTCCTTGCGGCGCCTGGCAACAGTCGGCTGCGGGGCTCTTGACAGGGTTGTCCCCATCGTCCCCTCACTCGGGCAGATCCCGCCGGCTCCCTGGTATGCCGGGGAGCTCCGGAGATGGCGTCGTAGAAGGGACTAGAGAGATAGGTGGAGGCGACCGCTCCGGATCGACCGAGCCCAGTTGAGCTCATATTAGGACTTACCTGGTAGCTGTGGGGGCGGAGGAGATCTTACTTCTCGCCCTCATAGCATCTGCAGATAACCGCCCAGCCGCCCTGTTTGGGGTTGCCGCTCCCTCTTACAACTGGGGGAGGCGGACCCTCTGCGAAGTAGAGCTGGAATTTGGTCTTTATCTGCAGGACAAAATCCTTCCGGATCCGGGAAGGGCTGCACTCGGACTTGCAGTGGTCTGATGAGAGGGAGTGGTCTGGCTAATGTAATCTGGACTGAGTTCGATCCTGTTTCTGAGGATGAAGTGGACAGGATTATCGCGGCTGAGTTCCACCACATGTTTATTGGACCCGTGCCCTTCCTGGTTGGTTTATGCTTCCAGGGAGGTCACGTGACTGGCTCGGGCAGTTATCAGCGCCGTTAAGGGAGGGCTGTTCCTGCCGCCTTGAAAGAAGGCGGTGGTGAGGCCCCTCCTGAAGAAGCCTGCCCTTGACCCAGCCGAGTTGAACAACTTTCGTCGGTCTCCAACCTTCGTTTTTAGCGAAGGTTGTTGAGAGTGTGGTGGCCCAGCAATTGCCACTTTTCCTGGATGAAGCGGACTACCTGGATCCGTACCAATCGGGCTTCCGACCGGGTACAGCACGGAGACAGCATTGGTGCGCTGATGGATGATCTCTCTAGGGCTCGGGACAGGGGTTTTCCTCTGTCCTGGTCCTGTTAGATCTCAGCGGCTTTGATACCATCGACCATGGTATCCTGTTGCGGCGTCTCGGGGCTGGGAGTGGGAGGCACTGTTTTACGGTGGTTCTCCTACCTCGGGGCGTTCGCAAACAGTGTTGGCAGGGGCGGAGAGGTCGACCCGAGGTCTCTCACTTGGGGGTACCTCAGGGGTGGTCCTCTGCCTCTCTTGTTCAACATTTATATGAAGCCGCTGGGTGAGATCATCCGTGGCTTGAGTGAGTTATCATCAATGCGCTGATGATCGCGGTCTACATCTCCACCCGGGCCACATCAGTGATGCTCTCTCCGTGATGTCCGTTGTTTGGAAGCGGTGCGAATCTGGATGGACAGGAACATGCTCGTCTCAATCCAGCCAAGACAGAGTGGCTGTGCATACCGACATCCCGGTCCAGTTTGGAGGTTCCATCTTTGGTCATGGGGGAGGAGTGTTACCCCCGTGGACAGGGCACGGAACCTGGGGGTTCTCCTGGATTCACGGCTCAAGTTGGAGGAGCAGGTGGGAGCCGTGGCCAGGGGCCTTTGCCCAGGTCGGCTGGTTGCCAGTTAGCCCATACCTGGACGGGATGCCCTGCGCTGCGATCACTCAGGCTCGTTGTCTCCCGTTGGACTACTGTAGCGCTCTCTATCTAGGACTGCCCTTGTGCACCACTCGGAGGCTTCAGCTGGTGCAGAATGCGGCTCTTGCGGGTTGTGATGGGAGCCTCGATACTCCCATGTTACACCCCTCCTGCGTGGCTTGCATTGGCTTCGGTTGCCCTCGGGTGAGGTTCAAGGTTTTGGTTTAACATTCAAAGTCCTACATGGCATGGGTCCAGGATATTTACGAGCGACTTCTCCCAGCCTCAAATACCAGCCGCCGATGCAGTGCACAGGCGGGGTCTCCTCGGGGTGCCCTCCGCGACTCAATGGCGAACCGGGGAGGAGCCTATTCTGTGGCGGCCCCACTCTATGGAATCTTCTTCGCTGGAGCTCCGGCTGGCTCGATCTCCGCACCTTCCGCCACGAGCTAAAAACCTGGCTGTTTTACAATCTGGGCAGTGTTGACCCTTGGGGTTGTTTACGTAATTTTGGGGTTTTAATAATAATACTAATATTAATTGGCTTTAATTTAATATATTTTAAGTAACTTATTGTTGTATTCTATTTTAGTTGTGAGCAGCCCGAGTCCCTTGGGAGAGAGTGACATATAAGTCAATTAATAAATAAATAAATAAATAAAAATCCAGTAAACAGTAATATACTGTAATGTCATTTTTCACAAAGTTTTTGAATCACAAGTGGGCAGTACCTGTAATGTATAGGCTTACTTATGACAACTTTCATTGTGACTAGGATTGGTAATTGACCTGTCAGAAATCTATTGATTGTTTTATTGTCATCTCTGCCCATGGAACCAAGCTACTGTATGCCTAGATACTGTTTTTTAGTGAGAAGCAGCAGTGATGGAAATATTGTCTGTCTTGGGGTTACCAAGGGTCAGCTCTCTGAAGCAAGTACTTGATAATATTCTTTCATATAATTGGTTATTCTGTCCTTCGGATTGAGAAATTTGCTGAATGCTGGTTTCACAATTAATTAATTTGAAGTATACTATATGGAGAACAAAGTAAAGAGATTATAAATGTTAAATGTTTTGGATGCAAATAGATGGGCAGATAATAGTCTACATAGATGTGTGAGCTTGTTAACCTTATTTCAAGGTGGAATTAGGAACTGGCATAAAAATGAAGTAAAACATAGATTCTGGATTGACAGATATAATTGAAATTGGCATATGTCCATTAGCAGAGAAGCATAACATCTCTGGCAATTTTTACTCTTGTAATCATGTGAAGGTAATGAAACAGAACCTCTGCCTGCGTCACTGTCTTTTCTCCCTGGGTTGAAACTATTCTTTAGCGAGTGCTAAAGTCATAATAGCTCATGTGTATGTAGATGAATTTTCTGTGATGACTCAGGAGCTGAATAATAGTGCTCAATTAGACTGAACTTGAGTTCAAATTAAACCTGCCAGATGTTTTTGTTGGCACTCTTGGGCAGCAAGTTCTGTAAACTGAAGATAAATACACCTGAAAATTGAAGATGCTATATGATTTCAATGATACATGGGAAAAGGTTCTCTTTTTTTAATCTATTTTCTATTTTATAGGGTTTCACAGTACAACCTGGTTACTGCAAGCACCAGAGAAAACAGGATAGAAGGCCCAATGCATGAGAACCCCGAATGGGAGAAGGCTCGGCAAGCACTGGCTAATATTAGCAAGGCCAATGCTGCAGCTGCTTCTGGCAACAGTAAAGGTACGACCAACGGTCAAGCTAACACACAGGTAAGAGGGAGCCAAAGATTCTTTAGATGCCCTTGTATTACTCTTTGCATCTTAAAATTTATAATTTGAAAACATACAATTGTTTGTATCGGCCTTGGTTGTTTAAGACTGAGACTAAAATTTACTTCATTTTGTTGCTAACTTGGGATTTCAGAACCAATAAGAAATCAAACTCTGTTCAGAACCAGTATTCTGAGGAGAGTTTTCTACAAGCTCACATGAGTCTTAAGTGGGGAAGCTGGAAATAAATGAAGTTAATGTCAGTATTCTATTGATGTATCTCTTGGAAGCACTGGAACACAACTTTTTTAAAATTGGGGACTGTAAAAGGAAGAGAACCTCTGTATTCTGAAATGGCTTTAGAGTCTGCATTTTGGGGATTCTTGAGCACTGGACTGCCACACACTAATTTGCAACCCTGAAATCAATCAGAGGAAAAGATTTGGACTTGTTAGACAAGTAGTTCTATTTTCACTTTGTAGTAGTGGGTGGAAACATTTTGCTCAGTTCATGACACACTTCTACTTTTCACAGTACACAGCACAGCAAGGAGAATCCCTGCAGCAACAGCAGCAGTACTACCAGTGGTATCAACAATGTGGCTATATCTACCCCTATAATTACTATTATCCTATGGTAAGTAATAGCATTTGGCTAACCTCATAAGGTCCCTTTAGAACAGGGGTGTCAAACTGGATTGTGTCGCAGGCCAGATTGTGATGTATCGCAATGTTTTTTGCCTTTGTGGAGCCAGGGTGGGCGTGGCCTCCGGGCTGCCAGTTTGACAGGCCTGCTTTGGAATGTATTAACTAGGATGTTGGAGAGGGACTCGGGTCTTGTAAAAGCAAAATACAGGTAGTCCTCGACTTACAACAGTTAGTTTAGTGACTGTTCAACGGCACAGAAAAAAGTGACTTATGACCATTTTTCACACAACCATTGCAGCATCCCCAAGGTCATGTAATTTACATTTGAATGCTTGAGAACTGTTTCATATTTATGACTGTTGCAGTGTCCTGAGGTCATGTGATCCCCATTTGCGACCTTCTGACAAGCAAAGTCAATGGGAAAGTCAGATTCACTTGCAGATAGCTGGCAATTTGCATCCTTTTAGAGGGTCTCAACAAGCACTTGAATAGTGTGGAAGTAGGAATGGATTTTCAGAGGAAAAAATTGCAGACTATAGGAACCAGGAGCACAACTCAGGTGATCCTGAGGACACAGATAAACCTCCAAGTGCTTCAGAGACCCTCTAAAAGGATGCAAATGACCAGTTGTCTGCAAGGAATATAAATCCTTCCATTCCCCACTATCCTGTCAGAGCTTGAATAAGCTTCTTGGATGAGAAGTGAAACGTCTTCAAAAGAAAAACAAAGTCCAGTTGCTTCCTGAAAAAGCACCTTTGGGACACATAGTCCTCGACTTACAACATTTGGATTAGTGACATTCAAAGTTAGAATGACACTGAAAAAATGACGTATGACCATTTTTCACACTTACGACCATTACAGCATCCCCATGGTCATGTGATTTACATTCAGATGCTTGGCAACTGGTTCATATTTATGACAGTTGCAGTGTCCCGGGGTCGTGGGATCTCCTTTTACGACCTTCTGACAAGCAAAGTCAATGTGAAAGCCAGATTCACTTAACAACAGTGTTACTAATTTAAGAACTGCAGTGATTCACTTAAGAAATGTGGCAAGAAAAGTCGTAAAATGGGGCAAAACTCAACAAATTTCTCACTTAGCAACATAAACTTTGGGCTCAGTTGTCATAAATCAAGGACTACCTGTATAATACTACGTTATAAATGAGGCAAGGCAGAATTTTGCACAGAACATTCAGCTGTGTCCTCCAACCCCATACAGTTTTTAATAGAACGATCCCAACATGGTCATGTGATGAAAGCAAATAGGTCCTTGTTGCTGCTGATTTGTGTGCCAAAACTTAGTTTAGGATTTGCTAGATGGATACCAAAGAATGGGAACACCAAGGAAGACACCAGAATGGCAACAAACCTGTTAGCAAACATTTATTCAGAAATTGACCCTGAGTATATTCACAGTGCCAGGGGGCTCCTACTGCTGGGTGAGCCCAAATGCAAGGACATTGGTTTATTGAATGAATCTTTTCCTTCCTCCCCCACCCTTTGGAATGCTGGCACACAAATGGGAATACACATTGAGAGGAATGTGCTAGTTCTTGCTGTTCCCTAGCGAGACACTTTAAAAAAAAAAATTCAGCGTTTTGACAATTAGAAACAAATTTCCACATTTTACAACGTTACTATAACGGTGTTTACATTTATAAGTGTCTTCTATTAACGTGTTATCCATCTCTATTTGCTTCTTATCATTCTAGGCATTTTATACATATATACATTTGTATTTACATTTATTTACATGTAAACCTTATTGTTATATGATTACACACATCATTTGACGCCTTTGCGTCTTTTCCTTATCCATTCGTACTAAACATCCCATATTTTATAATATTCACCTTATTCTTCAATAATTTCATCAATCTATCTATCTCTGTGCATTCATATACCTTGTTAATTATTGCGGCTTCTGGAGGAGTCATAGCCTGTTTCCAGTTTTGGGCAAAGGAGATTCTGGCAGTCGTTATGATATGAAGCATTCGATATTGGTGTTTTCTGTTCATATTGGATTCTAATATGTCTAATAAGATTTCTGGTTTAAATTTAATTCTCTGTTTTGTTATTTCCTCTAACCATGATTTAATTTTTCACCAGTATCTCCGTGCATGGGGGCACATCCACCACATGTGGAAATACGTTCCCTGTTTATGGTTACATCTCCAACATTTAGCTATCATATTTGGAAACATTTTGGCTATTCTCGCTGGAGGGAGATGCCAGCGGTAAAACATTTTATATATATTCTCTTTGTAAGAGACCGACAATGTTAACTTACAGTTAACCTGCCAAATACATTCCCATTGTTCCAAATCTATGCTGTGACCCACATTTTTGGCCCAGGTTATCATACATTCTTTAACAGTTTCCTCTTTCAATTTATAATCCAATAGGTTATTATAAGTTTTGCTAATCATTTTTTCCCACCCCTTGTAGTGTTTTATCTAATCCTTGCTGAGTTATATAAAAATCAAATTGCTCCTTGTCTTTTTTATAGCGTGTTTGAATCTGCAAATAGGGCCACCATCCTATTTCAATTCCCTGGGATTGTAATTGGTTCCTTGTTTTAATTCCCCCTTTACATTTAACAGATCTCCATATTTTATCATTTTGTTGAAATCTAAAGCATTGGGATATATTAGGGCTTCCATTGTCGACAGCCATAACGGCACCTTCATATAATGGTTCTTCTTTAGATTTTCCCATACAGATAGCAGTGTGTCTCTCACCCAATGTCTTTGGAAATAGGTATGATATTTACTTTTCCCATCCCAAAGGAACGCATGCCAGCCAGGTTGTAGGTTGTAACCTTCTATCGTTAATATTCTTTTATCTGTCAAATTAATCCAATCCTTAATCCATGTAGTTATTGCCTCCTGATAATATAATTCAAAGTCTGGGAGGCCAAATCCTCCCTTGTTTCTACTTTCTTGTAATTTATATTTTATCCTAGCTTTTTTCTTCTGCCAAATAAATTCAATACCTTTTTGTTTAAATCCTCAAAAAGTTCCTTCCTAGCTTGACTGGCACTGTTTGGAACAAAAATAATAACTTTGGTAACACATTCATTTTCACAGTTGCAATCCGCCTCAGCAATGACAGTTGTATCTTAGCCCAGTTATCTAAATCCTTTTGGATTTGAAGTATCAGTTTATCACACTTGTCTTCTTTAATCGACGAACATTTGGCCATAAGCCAAATTCTGAGATACTTTACTTTTTTTACTATCTGCATGCCTAATTTGCTAACTCTTCATTTTGTTTTTTAGTGCAGTTTTTGGTTATTATTTTAGTTTTTTCTTTATTAATTTTAAGCCCTGCCACCTTTCCAAATTCTTCTATTTCACTCATTAATGTAGAACTTGTTTCTTTTGGGTCTTCCATTATAAATACCATGTCGTCGGCAAAGGCTTGGATTTTATACTCTTCTTTTTTGACCGTTAATCCTTTGATATCTTGGTTTTGTCTTACCTGTGACAACAATACTTTTTCAGATAATATATATAATAATGGGGCTAGTGGACATCCTTGCCTCACTCCCTTACTTATTTCTAAACCATCAGTGGTTTCTCCATTCACTATTACTTTTGCCATTTGTATTTTATAAATTGTTTTGATAAGTCCCAAAAAATTTTCACCAAATTGCATATTAGTCAATTGTTCAATGAGAAAATGCCAATTTAAGTTGTCAAACGCTTTCTGAGCATCCAAGAACATAAGCGCCATAAATTTATTTGGGTGCATTTCATAATATTCTAGAACGTCCACAATCAATCTTGTGTTGGTCTTCATCTGCCTATTTGGGAGAAAGCCATTCTGGTCAGAATGAATAATTTTGCTTAATATCTTTTTCAGTCTTTCGGACATTATCATCACTAAGATCTTATAGTCCACATTTAGGAGCAAGATCGGTCTGTAGTTTTTTATTTGCTGAGGGTCTGTTCCTTATATATGATTGTTATGTATGCCTCTGTCCACGGCTTTGGTATTTTAGCTCGTTCTAAAGCCTTGTTATACAAATCCAGCATTAATTCCTCCAGTTCTTCCTGGAATTCTTTATAGAACTCAGATGGTATCCCGTCTGGCCCTGGGGTTTTATTCACATTTTGTTTCCCAACTGCATCGTTAATTTCTTTTATAGTTCTTTTATCATTTAGAAAATCTTTTTCTGCACCTGATATTTTAGGCAATTTCTTTTCTTTGAGGTATTGGATGATGTCCTCTTCTGGGGTTTCTTCCTGAGTATACAGATTTTCAAAAAAAATTGGGCAATCACTTTCTTTTCATCTATCTGGGAACATAATCTCCCATTTTCATCTCTTAAAGCTACTATTGATCTTTTTTCTTGTTCCTTCTTTAACTTGTGTGCCAACCGTCTCCCTGGTTTGTTGCATTCTCAAAATAGTTTTGCTTCACTAATTTAATTTTCCTGGCCAATTCCTCCTGTATGTTCAAATTTATTTCATGTTTCACCAAGTCCATTTCTCTTTTGAGGTTTTTATTGCTAGGGTCTTTCTGCATGGTGGCTTGCAAGTTTTCCAATTTCTCCTGCCTTTCTTTCTGTTTTTTCTTTTTTTTCTTTATTTCTTTTTGCAGCATAGGCAATTGTTAAACCCCTTACATAAGCCTTTGTTGTGTTCCATAAATTTTGCACTGTTGTCTGGTCTTTAGATTAATTTTGAGGAATACTTTTAATTCTTTTTCGATCATCCGAATATATTCTTTATCTCTTAATAGATTTTTATTAAAAGTCCCCCTTCCAATTCTCCTCTTTCCTCTCCATTTAATTTTAATTGGATTATGATCAGCCCAGGTATTCGGCATAATCTCAATTTCCTCTATGTTTTCCATTAGTCCCAAGTCCATCTATATCAAGTCTATTCTGGACCATGATTGGTGGGGATTAAAAAAAGGAAATTGGCTTTTAGATGGGTTTAATTCCCTCCAAACATCTTTCAAGTTCAATTCCCTTGCCATTTTATTAAATATAGTTGGAAGTGTTCTCTTTTTTTATTCTTTTTACTACTTTTATAGTCCTTTTCTATATCTGGAACTGCATTGTAGTCTCCTACTATACACACATTCATCTGTTCAATTTCTGTTATCTTCCAATGGAGTTTAGAGTAAAAATCTTTCTGGTTTGTGTTTGGAGCATATATTGTTACCAACAATGTTGTCTTCTGGTCTAAAGTAATTTCTGTAAATAACATCCTTCCTTCCTCATCTTTATAAATCTTCCTTGGGTTTATCCAACCTTTTATGTATACCGCAATACCTCTCTTTTTTTGATTTGTCAGGGCCAGATACAATTTGCCTAGTTTAGGGAATTCTAAAAGATCTGCTTTGAGATATGGACTTCTTGCATACATATGATATCTGCATTTTGTTTAAGTTTTTCAAATATCTGTTTCCTTTTTATTGGTGAATTTAGACCATTTATGTTAATTGACAATAAGGTAATGTCTCTTTCCCTGTTACTGTTTGTATAGGGCGGTTCTTGTCTCTTTTCTTACTCTGAATTCTCTTCTGGGTCTGTTGTTTTCTTCTTCCTCTCGAGTTTTCTGTTCTTTTAGTTCCTGTTCTGACGTTTGCTCTTCCTGACTCCTACTGTCCAGCTCCTCCCTGTTTTCTTGCTCCTCTTCGGGTCCCACATATCACTCATGAAATTTGTGTGCTTTATTCAGTGAGTCGATTTTGTATTTCTTTTCCTGCCAAGATATTAGAAGTCCTTCTGGGGTGAGCCATCTAAACGCAATCCTGTTTTTAATCAGTTGAGATGATAGAAACTGATAGTTCCTCCTCTGCTCTCTAACTCTCCTGGGTATTTGTTTCAGCATCACCACCTCGTTTCCCTTGTAAATTAATGGCTCATCTCTAGTCTTTCCATATAACAGATCTCTCGTTTTTCTGGCAAACCGTACATGGACCTCCCGTGGTAGTTTGTGTCTATGCACATAGTGCTTATACACTCTGTAGACCTCATCTATGTCATTCCCAATCTCTTGTTTATTTTTCTGGAGGGCTTCTGCTATCAGTTCTGTCATGATGGTGCCTAAATCTTCTTTCCTATCTTCAGTGACATTCTGAAACCTGAGGAAGAATGCCGCTTTCTCCAATTCCAAATGGACCACTGATTCCCGAAGTTCACAATGCAATACTTTCCAGTTCTATTCTGTCTCCTCTAATTTCTTTTCCACACATTCAGTTCTGGCTTCCATTGTTGTCAGTTTCTGTTCATTGTTTGCCATCGCCTCTTGCATTATTTCAATTTTGTTATCCAGTTTCTGTATGTCATTTTTCACTCCTATATCATTCTTCATTTCGGTTTTCAGGTCCTCATGGTTCCTTTCTATAAGTTCTTGAGTCCTCACCATCATCTCTTGCATCATAGTTAGAGTTGAGTGTACCGTCTGTAAAGTTAATGAGGAACTTGGCTTCTCTACAGCTAACATTGTATCTAACGACCTTTGTCCCAATGGGGAAGATGTAGTTGCTGTCGTCTTCTTTCCTGTTTTTACAGTTGTAGTCATCGTTGTCATTTTCAGGGTCTGTAGAAGAATCTTCCAATCTACCATCAAAAAGCGCTATTGAGGATACTCCCCATTGTCTTCATTTTATCTTATCTGGTAGTACGCTTTTACAATAAAATCTCTCCTATCCTGTATTTGATTTAGTAACTGCTCAGTTAATTGTTAACCTTCTACTATGTCTTGTATTTGCAACACAATATCGAATATAAACTCTAATCATTAATTGCCAAATATAATCAGTAATTGATAATCAGTAGTCACTAGAATCTTAATTAATATGATGAATTCATTATGTATAAATCTTAAGAAAATACTTAGAAAATCCTAGACACAGTATATAAGTTAATCCACTATAAATCCACCTACATTCTCACCACAGTTACAAGTATAGAGATTCTTATTTATACTAAAAAGGTTTCCAAAAATAGGGGAAAGAAAAGAAAGAAAAAAATGATACTAATTTTACCAGAATATTACTTCTTATTCAAATATATTCAACCTGTTATTATTCAATATTCAATAATTCTAATAACTATATCACTATTTTGTGACTTACATATATTGAATATATTAAGTATACATATTATTAGTGCTATTTGCAAAACCTCCAATCTTCTTTCTTCAGTGAGTAGTTCTTATTTCAAGATGTCTTCTTTCAAAAGTGCAGAGTCATTATCACTTGTCATTTCTTCTACTTTGCTTTCTCACTTACACGTCCTTCACAGTTCTCACCGCTGCCAATTCCCCTCTCAGTAGTCTCAGACAGTCAAAACTTGTTTCTCTCCTTTCACTTCCACCGTCCACAAATACAAAAACCTCCAATCTTCTTACTCCACTCAGCAGCTTCCTGTTTCAAGATGTCTTCTTTCAAAAGTGCACAGTCACTATAGCTCTTCGTTCTTTTTGTTTCACTTTCTCACTGCACGTCTTTCACAGTTCTCACCTCTGCCAATCTCTCTCCACTGTCCACACATAGAAGAAAGGGAAAAACCGTATCTTCTCTTCTTTCACTCCCCCTGTCTATCGCCTGTCAGTCTCTCAGCGCGAAAATCAGTCACTCAATCCACCATAAATGATCCTACTGCCAAATCCGCTGCCTGCCTTGTTCTCTCATCTCGGAGCTTTCCTCTTCTTACACTATCACAGATCTGCTCAGGTACTTTCCTTTTATCTCACTTTTCCACTGCTAGTCTCGTTGCTTTTTACTCTTTACTTCCTTCATCAGTTGGTCAGGCAGCCACATCTCCGATTCTGATCATGGAGATCGTCCTCTTTTGCGCCATTTTTCAGGATTTCTTCTTACAGCATCGGGGATTCACGGCTCTCCCTGATACCTCCGAATGTTCTCTTTATTGGTGGTCCCTTCAGGATCCGACTTTGCCCCTACAAGCTGCCGATCGCAAAAATTCAGGCATTCAGAATGGCTCTCCATTCCTCTGCTCCGCTTCAACTGGGTGCCACAACCGGAAGTCCCCTAGTGAGACTCTTAGGGGGCAAAATCCTTGGGTGTGTAACTGATTCAGGTCTTGTCAATTTCAGGCAGCCAGAGTGGGCCAGAGGATTCTAATAACTAATTAAGTCACAGAGCAGAGCTTATAAAGTTGTGAAAAAGACTGCTCACAAGGGGGTGTGGAAATGGCTTAACCACAGGACTCTCCATACCTATTATATATGAGATAAATGCAGAAGTTTCATAAAGGTCATACAAAAAGAGACTGGGATTTCAAAATGTCAGAAATCAATTAAATGGGATCCAGGCAAGAGAAGACCTTGAGTGGAAACCCATTTAGCTTCTGTTTTTATACAAAACTTATGTACTGCCTATCATGTAAATTATCGCTTCACTGATCTGAATACATGATTTGCCTTCCCAGCAAAGTGTCTACTCTGATTATGGTTCTCCTGGGCAATATGGTGTCCCAGGCTCTTATTCCCCAACACCCCAACAGCCACCAGTTCCTGGGCAACACCAAGGGAGTATGAGCCAGGTAATATATTTCACTTTATTAAATACTGTTTTTCTATTTTAAATACAGTATGGGGGGAAGGAAATATAAATGCACAAATCCAATCACAAAAGGTTTAACATTCATCTCAGAAATTCTCAGTACTATCCTTAATTTGTTAAGAAGAGATGGCTGAGTACTGAGATGAATTGATTTTTCTGATACTTTCCTAAAGGTTTCTGGCTGTAATGCCACCTCAAGTGTGTGCAGGTGATGAGCAGATTTTCTGGTTGTAATGCCACCTTGGTGTGTGTGATGACCCAGGGTGGGATACAAAAGAAACAAAGTCCCAAAAACAGATGAAGCCCCTTTTATCCCTTCACTTTGTTTCAAAGCTCCAAATATCGTTGACTGGAGATGAAAAACTCCCCCACAAACAATTACGGAAAGGAGGAAATGCCTTTTAAACTAAAAATGCTTATAAATTATAAAGAGTAAAAACAACACAAACCACACTGAAACAGTTAAGGGAACCAGGCAAGATAACAGCTTGAAGACATCCACAGATATCGGAACACACTGGGAAGGACACCAAACTCAGAGAAGAATGACAAACTAGAGAGATATTTCCACGCTTTGTTTCCAGCACTGGCCCATACGCATGTCCATCCTTTTAACCAGTTCTCATAGCTGCAGCCCATGAAGAGGATCAAGGCCCTTTCTTCCCCTGTAGACCATGCCATTCCCGTCTCTCCCTTATCCTCTCCTCTCTGCGTGCTCTAGGATGGAGAGGGGATGGGCCTGGGTCTTCCTCTGACTGCCCAGCCGGCCTCTGCCCTTCCCCAGCCTCCTCCACAACCTCCGGAGCCACACTTCCACTCCCTGTTGGCTGTTCCTCCTCTCCCTCGGAGTCAGTCTCCAACAGGCTCATGACTGTGTGTGCAGTTGATAAGTTCAGGCAATTGTATACTATGCAACAGGAATCCCCAACCTGTGGGCCACAGCCCACTACTGGCCCATGGCCTATTTGCAACCGGGCTGCATGAGAAGTGAGCCAACGCATGCAGCCCAACTCATGTGAGCGGCAGGCGCTGGTGTTTGCAGTTCCACTTGTGTGAGCAGCACATACCAGTGCTCGCTGCCTCACTCACGCAAATGAAGCTCTGTGTGTGCCTGCCCCTCACACAAAACCATCCCTTTTTCCTCCCTGGTGCCAGGCCTCCAACTCAGAAAGATTGGGGAACGCTGTTATACTTTGGTATAATTTGCCTTTTCACCTTCTCAAATCTGTTGGTTTGGCATCATCCAATGATGGTGCAGTAGTTAATGACTGAAGTCTAATGGAAGATAACTATGACACGTAAAAATAAGCTTGTGAGACCAGAAGCTAAAAAAAGCAATACAATAGCAATAGCACTTAGGCTTATATAGTGTCCTAGTAGTGCTTCACAGCACTCTGGGCAGTTTAAAATGTCAGCATATTGCCCCCAACAATCTGGGCCCTCATTTTACTGACCTCAGAAGGGTGGAAGGCTGAGTCAACCTTGAGCCCATCAGGATTGAACTCCAGGCTGTGAGCAGAACTAGCCTGCAATACTTCATTCTAACCACTGTGCCATCAGTTAAGTTTTTGATTTCTTCTTGCACTGATGGCAGAGAGCAGACACTTTGGAAACATGAAAAATTGAGGGCCAGTTTGGTCTAGAGCAGGGGTTTCAAACTCGAGGCCCGTGGCGTGGATCTGGCATGCGTGGTGCTTAGATCTGGCCCATGGGGCCGCCCTGGAAACAGCAAAGGAACAGCCCACGGAGCCTCTGCCAGCAAAAACAGAGCCCTCCCCCCTCCAACTGCACAGTGGTTGTTGTGGGGAAATAGGTGGTTTGTAAACAAGTGGAACAATTTGTGGTCCTCAGGGCATTGTACTATATTTCTGTTGGCCCAGCCATTGTATTTGATATTCACAGAAAATGGGTTTAGTGTAACAGTACGGAAAAAATAGAAGCTTACACAAGACAAAGAGAAATTGAACCAGCCCCAACTCCGTCAAATAAGCTCTCGGCTTTTAACTTTCTTTAAAAATGCGGCTGGCAGAGGTAATAATGGCACAAATCTCCTTTCTCTAGCCTCCAGTCCCAGGCATGGAAGATGGAGGGATGTCGTACTCAAGCCAGCCTCAGCAAATGCAAATCCCTAACCCGCTGCAGTCCCCTATGCAGCATCCCAACCACCCTTTGCAGCATAGCAACCTACCCATGGGCCCTAGGGGGCAGCAGCAGCAGGGTGGTCCTCCTGGAGGGTTGCACTCTCAGCCAAACCAGTCAAGTGCCTCCTATAACCAGCAGCAGCACTCTTACCAGGAAGCAGCCAAGCCCAAGAAAGGACAGCAGCTGTGGAACCGCATGAAACGTGAGCTTCTGGGAGTAGAGGTGGAGGGGCTTGAATAGGCCTTCAGGAAAGGAAGGCAAAGCATTTTCAGGGACTTCGTTACTGGGAAGGGGAGTTGGCAGTAGCTGGAGGAAGCATTATTTCCAGCTACTGGTGTATTATCAATTATGCCATAGCTTCTGGCATAATTTAAAGCTTTTGCACCACTGTCCAACATTTCTGTTGGACAGTGGTGCAAAAGCTTCAACTTCACTGAACTTTGAAATCTTACTTGGGCTTTGGGAAACACTATCATGATTGAGGCTTCCCTACTGCTGACATTTTAGTCCCCCAAGGATATAGTGGATATCCTGCAAGTCATGGGTAGCCTTGAGCATCTTAGCGTATCTCCAAGAATGTGTTGTCGAATTCAAGCAGCAAAATGGCCAGATTCTAGAATCATGATTTTGTTATTGTTAGTTCAGCATTAAGAACAGGAATGGAAGAAAGCTGATGAATAAATTGATAAAGGAGGATATAATGGAATAGGAGCTTGGTATGAATATATGGATCCCAGTGGGCAAATGGAAAAACTTCAATTCATGTTAGAAGCTCTGTGAATTCAATCCATTATGTTGGAGTCAAACTAAGTTCTTGCCCTTGACTCAATAGTTTTGGCAAGAGCTATGTATGGCTTAAATGGAAACTAGCTTATATCATCCCATAATGTTTATGAAAATGCACAAATGCTCTCAGTACTGCTATAAGGGCATTTGTAAATGCATAAGGCTGTTTCCTCACATGTGGTCACAAATTTTGGGAGTATCAAAATCTGTTAAAATAATCCTTGGAGCCTCTGTGTCTCTTAAGGGGAAGGTTTATATATAGATTTAGAGAGAGGTAGACTACTAAATGTGCAAAGTATTTTTAATGCATGCACATCTATGAATCCTCTTTATTTTTATGAACAGAAGCACCTGGGTCTGGTGGTCTAAAATTCAACCTTCCAAAGCATCTCTTTGTAGTAACAAATCAGAACTTCAGCTCTTTGCAGCAGCAGCCGCCGCCGCCAAACTTTGCCTCCCAGCAGAATTCAGAGAAATGTCACAATCATAGGTTTGCAACTTTCTTCTCATTTGTATATTTATATGCAGCCCAAATCACCCAGGTAACTCTAGGTACTTTACATCATGGGGTTTAAGCAATGATAAAATCAGGGTAGAGGACAAAAACAGATACTTTGGTGTGTGAACAAAACGTGGGAATGTCCAAAAAACTTTCCTCCATTTTTGTCTCTTTGTCTTTGAATAGAGAGTTTACTATGCTTAGTAAAGTGAAGGAGATTCAGATGAGGTATTGTGCAAATCCCAGGCTGGGGAAAAAACTGCAATAAGCCTAATAGGAAGCAACCTCTTGTTGCTTGTCATCCTTAGAGCTTTTAGAGTCTGAATAATATAAACATAATGTAAATAAAATGTATTGGATTCCATTCATTTGAAATTTCTTAAATTGTGCTAGGGATTGCCAACCTAAGAACCATGCTTGGCCTCCTGCTGCATCAGAAGTTGTGCCAGCCACGTGGTGCAGGGAAGCCTCAAAACACTGGGAAGGTTTCTTTGGTTTATCATAGTATGTTGACTTCGGTTCCAATAACCCATCCTTGAGTTGTCTTAGCTGGCTGATTTTGTGGCATATTTGGGGTGAGGAGCAGAAATATATTTTACATGAAGTGGTAGTGCTTCAAATATGAATATGAATTTCCAAATATGGAATTTATGTGTTCTTTTTTTTAAAATTACATTTATATGCCGCCCTTCTCCGGAGACTCAGGGCGGCTTACAATTTTTGGGATGCAACCCAGTGTGCTCAGCAATAGCAATATTCTTGTTGAGGGATCTTAGGAAGTAGTGCCTTTTCCAGTGTTTTATGGAGTGTAAGGGTCATAGTTGATAACACCAGGTGATCCATCAAGTAATTCTCCACTTAATGACCATAGTGGAGCCTGGAATTTCCATCGTAAGTCATTATGGTTGTAAGTTGGAGGCATCCACACGACTGACACAGTTTTACTACCTTTTATGCAATGGTTGTAAAGCAAATGTAGTGGTCATAAAGCAAGATAAAGTCATCAATTCATTCCCATGAATGGTTTTTGCTGCAAAACCAGCAAATGACATTGTAAACCATGGTTATGTGACCTTGAACCCTGCAACTGACCATAAGAGTGAACCGGTTGCCAAACGCTCAAAATATGGTGATGTGGCCACAGTGGGGTGCTGCTGTCGGAATTCCATACTTGGGTTGTTCCTTTTGGGCATCTGTTGTAATTTTGAACGGCTTGTTAAGTGAAGAGTACAAGTATGGAATAACACCATATATGTCTCTGTAAGGATGTTTGCAAATTGTAAAAGAGCATCCCTCATGTCCAGGGGAATGCTGTGATAATGTGGCAGTAGCCTTTTGAAGGATGTCTCTTTTTCCTATCTGTGGTTACGTGAGTCCAGATAGGTTGGGTAATATCAGATCCTGCACTTGTGGACTGAGTCTGCTCCAAAATTGAAACTCCGCCTTATGCTGTGGCCACACCCCAGTTTTCGACTCAGTCCAGCCAGGACAGATGTGTGTTGCAGGGGACCACTTTAATAACACATGGAGCCTGGAAGAAAAGGAAAAACAGTTTTAAAAGTACTTCAGAGGCTTGGAAAGAGCAACATCCAAGTGAGTGGGGTTTATTTAGCCCCCCAGGGCTTGGGGATCACGCTCAGGGCACCCGACCCAGTGCGCGGAACCAGGACCACGTGGGGGCGGCTCCATGCAATCGGCCTGATAAGGGCCAACAGCTGATTGGTGCAGCAGCATGGCAGCAACAGAAACCGCTTGCGGTTTCTCTTTTGTGTTTGGCTTACCGATTGGATCGCCTTGGCTGCAAAACGCTTAGCGCAGCAGCCTGCAGCAGCGGCTTAGTGAGCAGCCAGCTCAGGAGTGCTTTGCAGCAGTGCAAAGCAGCCGCTAGATCAGGCAATTGGCCTGGTCCCAGCTGGAGGGGGACAATCAGAAGGAAGCAGATAGCCCCCAGCTGAGGGCGCTATCGACCACAGTGCCAGTGCTGCGTTTCCAGCTCAAGCACTGAGGAGATCGCGTGGGCGCCTCCAGACCTGCAGGTCCCAGAACTTGTTTGTAACCGGCAGGGTGTGGCTGCAGCCCAGCAGTTGCCTATTCAGGTTTGCTTAGCTGGTTTGCCAGGTAAGGAGAGCATTTTTTTCTCTGGATAAGGCCTTAATGGTTAAACTGATTGTGATTGGGTTATTAACACCTCATCCCTCCCTCCAGCAGGTTCCATTCTCCATCTGGCTCTTTCTGGTGCCTTAGATAATTTTCCAGGTGGGATGGCAGATAAGGAGCAAGAAAGGGAGCCCAGTCCTTCCACTTCCAGAGGCAGATCCAGGGGCAGACAGAAGAGAAAGGCCCCTGAGCCCAAATCGCCTTCCAGAGAAGAACCAGAGGCCCAGAAAGGGCAAAAGGCACCTGAAAAAGGTTGGAGAAATGCCACCATGTGGCTGGGGGGAGGGGCAGGAGATCACCTCCCCCTGAGGACTCAGATCCTTCTGAGCAACCCCCTGTTTTGCATCTGGAAGCAGTGCCTTCTACTTCTGCTGGTGCGTCTCGCCTTCATATATGGTCTCCTGATAATTCCTCTGCTGTTGGGGATCCAACTCCCTTAGGAGAACATGGAGGGGATGAAGGTGATTCCCTAGTCTTGGAGGAATCTCTTCCTCCACTTCCTAAAAGGGCTAGAGCTATGGCGGAGGCATCCAACCCAGAGGATGGGGATGAGGCTGTACCAGCGCATCTGGAAGCCATCATCTCCAAAGCTATAAGAAGGGGAATTGTAGAGGCTCTCCGAGTAACTAGGAGACCAGCTTCTGAGGCCTCAGACCATTCAGATCTTGAGAGGTCTTTTCATGATAGAGGCAAAGACTCCTTTAGGGACAGGGATAGAACAGCCGAAGGGCCGGATCCGGCCCCCGGGCCGTAGTTTGCCCACGGCTGGTCTAGACAAAAGCCTCTCAGCTAATACCTTGCGTAGACAGGTGGCAGCTCTTTCTTCTGTTTTATTCTTGCATAGGAAGGGTTCCCTGTCCCAAAATCAGACCATTCGCAAGTTTCTAAAAGAGGCCTCTAACATCAGGCCACCAATGGTTCCTAGGTTCCCTACTTGGGAGCTTCCTAAAGTCCTGAAGGCCTTAATGTCACAGCCTTTTGAACCACTTAAATCAATTAATGTGCACCACCTATCTCTCAAGGTTGCATTCCTTGTAGCTATCACTTTGGCTAGGAGGATTTCAGAGTTGGCCGCTCTTTCGGTCAGGGAGGACTTGTGTGTCTTCCATACAGACAGAGTGGTGTTACGTTTAGATCCATCTTTTATCCCTAAAGTTAACACCAGGTTCCATAGGGCTCAGGAACTCATTCTTCCAAATTTTTGCCCCAATCCTTCTCATGCCCTTGAGCGGGCATGGCATACTCTGGATGTATGAAGGGCTTTAAGGACTTATATCCAGAGGACAAGACCTTTCCACAAGTCGGAGGCACTGTTTGTGTCTTTCCAACCCATTTCGTTAGGGTTAAAGGTGTCTCCAACAAGTGGGCAGGTGGATTCGGGCCTGCATAGCGAAGGCTTATCACAACTCGTCTCTTCTGGTGCTTCGAGGAGTAACAGCTCATTCAACCAGGAGCGCAGCAACGACAGCAGCATGGGCTACCCAAGTGCCCATTGAAGAGATCTGCATTTATTACAAGAATTGGAGGAATTTGGGACAGTAGCAGGATTAAAAATTAATAAGGAAAAAACCAAAATATTAGCTAAAAATTTGACAGACAGAAAAAAGACTTAAAAGAAAAAATGGGATTGCAGATGGTAAAAAAAACTAAATATTTGGGAATTTGGCTATCAGGGAGATGTTCCTCTATAAAGGAGGACAATTATAAGAAATTATTTCAACAGATAAAGAAGGACCTGACAAACTGGGGGAAATTACAACTGTCTTTATTAGGGCGGATAGCAGCGATAAAAATATTTTACCAAAATTGCTATGCTATTTTCAGACAATTCCTATAAAATTAGATAGAAGATTTTTTCAGGATCTAAACAAGATAGTTATGAAATTCATATGGCTGGGTAAAAAAGCACGAATAAGTCTAAAAATGCTACGAGTTAGTAGAAGTAGAGGCGGACTTGGGCTCCCAAAATGGGAACTGTATTACCAAGCAGCAGTACTATTATGGGTGAAGGAATGGATAAATTTGAAAAAGAAAAGAATTTTGGCAATCGAGGGCCACGACCTCAAAGCAGGGTGGCATGTCTTCTTATGGGACAAAAAAAAAAACATTCATACTTCCATAGACATTTGATAAGAGAATCACTACTGCAAACTTGGGAAAAGGTTAAAAGAAAACATACGAAGATACCAAAATGGGTCTCACCAATGGAAGCGATATTACATCCAAATATGAGAGATACAAGGAAAATGGTCAGATATGAAGAACTATTAGATAATCAGGGGAAGTTAAAAACAATTGATAAATTAAAAGAACAAGACATAATTATAGATTGGTGTTCATACTTAAAAATTCAGACAAAAACTACAACAACTGGACCAAATTCTGACAGGCAAGGAGATAAAATTTATAACAAGAATGTATAAATATTTGTTGGAAGTAGAGTTTGAAGAGGAAATAGCAAAGGGATCAATGATTGCCTGGGCAAAAAATGTAGGGCATAATATAAATTTAGAGGATTGGGAAAAATGTGGATTGACAACTGTAAATTGACATTGTCAACAGCATTTAAAGAAAATCAATATAAAATGTTTTATAGGTTGCACCTAGCCCCAGCAAGACTGGCCAAAATGTATCCAAACACAAAAGCAGAATGTTGGAAGTGTAAACACAAAGAAGGAACGTTCTTCCATATGTGGTGGCAGTGTCCAGAGGTTTAAAAATATTGGATGAGGGTACAAAGATGGTTATTAGAAATTACAGAGCGCAAATTAGAACTCGAACTGGAAATATTCTTATTAGGAATAATTAAGGGAAAATTGAGCAAGGTCATCTGATACATCATTATACATATCATAACTGCGGCAAGAATAGCCTTCGCACAGGGATGGAAGAAGAAAAAGATACCATCTGAAGAAGACTTGACACAAAAATAATGGATTGTGTGGAACTGGATAAGCTCACAATGGAATTAAGAGGCAAAGATGATTCGGACTATTAGGCGGTTTGGGATAGGTGGTACAAATGGGTGGAGGATAGAAATAAGAGCTGATGTTTATGAATAAAAGGAGAGGTATGTATTAATAACGACACGAACACTTAATGTTAATAGAGATTTGTATTTTTGTTTTTAAAAAATAAAAAATATTTAAACAGGTAAAAAGAAGAGATCTGCAGAGCGGCCACATGGTCTTTGCCGTCTCCATTCGCCATTACCATCTCGATGCCTTTGCTGCGGCTAATGCCGCTTTTGGCAGATGGGTTCTACAAAGTGTGCATGAACACTGATGTAATTAGGGCCAGACTCTTGCCCTCCCTGGGACTGACCGGCTTTGGTATGTCCCAGCCTATCTGGACTCATGTAACCACAGATAGGAAAACGAACATTGGATTACCTGAATGTTCCTTTTCTTCTGTGGTATAGTGAGTCCAGCCCCGCCCTGGTTCGTCTGGTCTGGGGTGGGCTGGGGGGAGCAATAATATGCATCTTTTTCTCTTGCAACTACAGTATAATGTCTGGTCTGCCAAGTGCTTCATCGAAAGCTGGGGTGTGGCCACAGCATAGGGCAGAGTTTCAATTTTGGAGCAGACTCAGTCCACAAGTGTAGGATCTGATATTACCCCACCTATCTGGACTCACTACACCACAGAAGAAAAGGAACATTCAGGTAATCCAATGTTCGTTCTCATTAGATAGGTTATAATGCACTGGGAGGGAAACAGTAATGTCAAGAAGACAGAAGCAGGTAAATCAGATCTTAGTGCTGCCTTTTAGGCTCACACATTTGGATGCTAAGGGTTAGGGTTCATGGCTATTGTGTTGGTTGGTTAAGGAATACAGGTAGTCCTTGACTTACAGCCATTCGTGTAGTGACCATTCAAAGTTGCAGCAGCACTGAAAAAAGTGAGTTATGACTGGTTTTCACACTTCTGACCTTTGCAGCATTCCCCACAGTCATGTGATCAAAATTCAGCCACTTGGCAACTGGCTCATATTTATGATGATTGCAGTATCCCAGGGTCATGTGATTACCTTTTCTGACCTTCTGACAAGCAAAGTCAACAAGGAAGCCAGATTTGCTTAACAACCATGTTACTAACTTAACAACTGCAGGGATTCACTTAACAACTGTGGTAAGAAAGGGAGCAAAACTCCCTTACTTAGCAACAGAAATTTGGGGCTCAATTGTGTTCATAGGTCAAGGACTACCTGTATCTTGTATGGCCCTAGGAGGGTTGTTCAGATTGGTGGTTGAATTTCAGCTAATCTGCCTATGAATTGCCATGTGACAATATGACCTAGGAACAATTGGGCCAATGAGACAGCATGCAAACATTTAAATGTAGAACATACTGTGTTAAAAAAATGAGGTGGAATGGAACAAGCTGCATACTGAGATAGTTAAGCTTCCAGTCGTGGAAGTTTTGCAAACTGTTTAGCCTAACCCTAACCATAACCATTTCTAAAGTGCGTGTTGCAGTTAAATGTATTAGTGGAGCCTTGCTATTTTAAAATTTTCTTTTTCTGTATAGTTCTTCAACAAGTAAGCCTGAAGATTGGCCACAGGACATGAAAGAGTATGTCCAGCGTTGCTTCACAGCCTGTGAGTCGGAGGAGGACAAAGACCGCACAGAGAAACTACTTAAGGAGGTCCTACAGGGCAGGCGGCATGATGGCACTGCCTATACCATTGACTGGAGCAGGGAACCATTGCCTGGGTGCGTAACTTTGGAGGCAGAGGTGGATATGGGATTTGGAGAGCATTGATCTTTTTATTAGTGCATAAATTAAGCCAAATTAGCTTAGTGCTTTGTATGAATGTCCCTTCTGATAGTATTACTTTAAGACGGGTCTGCAACCTTAAAACACTCAGAGCCATTTGGACTTGTTTCCCACAGAAAAGAAAACACCATGAGGCACAAAACCCTTTTGACATCTTAAATGAAGATAACACTGCACATACTGTTTTTTACCTTTATGCTATGTATAAAAAAACTAGTGGTGGGATTCAAATAATTTAACAACTGGTGTAACTGGGTGGGCGTGGCCAACTCAACATCACTCACTCCCACCCAGTCACATGACAACCCCCCAGCCACGCCTACCCAGCTGGTCATTAGGGCAGAGAACTGGTTGTTAAATTATTTGCCACACCCAGCCTGGCCACACCTCACCCCTCCTCTCCCAGCCACCTCTTGCCACACCTGGCCACCCGGTGTGTTGTTCACCTTTTTCTCTTCGTTTCTCTGTCTCTCTGTGTCTCTGATTCTGATTCTCTGGTGCCTCATCTCTAGCTGGGTCTCGCTGCCTGACAGACTGCAGCAGGAAACGGGCAGCTACTTCTGGCCCTTGGTGTTGGACGTGCCTTGGTCGGTCGGAGATGTGCAACCTGCTCTCCACCCTGAGACACTGGCCTGACCTGCACCATGGCCGACAACGCTGCTGTTGCCATGGGCGAGTGGGGCAGGGTTGCGTTGTGGCTCCGCGTCATAATGGGCTCCAGGAGGAGGAGGTGACCCTGACTCCCCCATTGTGAAGCACACTAAATTTCACTGCTGCGCAAGGTGCTGCAAGAGCAGCAGGCAGGCCATGGAGGCAGCAACAGCAGCCACGGCCGGGTTGGGCCAGTGTCTTGGGGCAGAGAGCAAGTTGCATGTCTCCCTGAGGGATCAAGGTGCGCCCAGCACCAACAAGGCCCAGAAGAAGCGCCCGCGAAACCCAGCAAGGGAGCCACAGCAGAGGGATGAAAGAGACACATGCGGCTCCAGAGCCACGGGTTGCCGACCCCTGCTTTAAGATAAGAGGCAGAAAGATAGTGATCAGCTAGAGAATGATGAACATGGTCACTGACTGGAGATTTGAATATAGGTAGTCCTCAAGTTATGACCATAATAGAGCTCAGAATTATGGTCATAAGTCATGCCAGTCTTTAAGTGGGTCAAGATGTGACCGTGTGTGTTTTATTACCTTTATTTCAGCAGTCATTAAGCAAATCCGTTGTCCAAAATGGGTATTTTTGCCAGAAATAAACATTGGTTTTCAGCAAAAAACCAAAACAACCGATAATAACTTGCAGTGACATGACTGTGGGACACTGGAAATGGCTATAAATGGGCTGATTGTTGGACTCCCATAATGTGATAATGTGACTGCAAGGGCACCCCGACTGTCAGAACTTCAAATCTGGGTCATAATTAGCTCTTGGGAAGTCTGTCATAATTTCAAACATTCGCTTAAGAGGCAAATAAGGCTAGTAGACTTGATTGTATCTAGTGGAGTTAGCATACAACATGTTTAACTTTTTTAGCTGGCATGTACTGTATTTTTTAAAAGTTTAGAGTGCATATAATGGATGGCCTAGTTGCCATGGTGAGTAGCTTGCTCATTCACAAAACCATTTCCTAAGATTCAGCAGATCTGTTATTCCTTCTACAGCTTGGGCCGAGACAACTTGGCTGAAAGCCCCAAGAAAAAGCACCAGTGCTGGGAAGTGTCTTCTCGCCACTCACCATGTGCCTCTATGCAACCAAGTCTTGCTCAACAGCAGCAGAGGAGTGGTGGTGGCAATTCTCAGCCCCAGCGAGGAGGAGGTAATGGAGGAACTGGGACTGATCGGACACATGGGGATGCCTTCCCCACCAAATTTGGAAACTGCAATGTTTTCATGAAGGAAAATAGCTCCTCCTCAAGTGTTGATTCATGTTCTACATCAAGGTCATCATCCCGATCTCCCAGTTGTCACTTCCAAAGAAGGTAAACAACGGAGGTCAAAGAATAGAATATATTTGTGACAGTTATGTCAAATCTGTGTGGTTCCACTGGTTCTGTGTTCTTTCTTGTCGGAGCTAATTAGTGGAAAGCAGCCTTTTATCTGAATTCGTTATTAAACCTTAAAAGGTGGGGCTGCTGCCTTTGTCTGTTGCTCTTTGGGAACCTGGGTGGGTCAGAACAAGATCTCATGACTCTCAGACAATGCAGCCATTGTAAATATGTGTCATTTGCCAAGTGTCTGAATTTTGATCATGTCACCATGGGGATGCTGAAATGGTCATAAATGTGAAAAATGGTCATAATTCATTGTGTGCCATTGTAACTTCGAAAGGTAACTAAACGAACTGTTGAGGACTATCTGTAGTGGAAACTTGTTCCTTTACAGCACCAATACTACTGTTCATTCTATTGAGCTTTTTTTTTTTTGGCGGGTTACAACAATACCAGGCCTTGAGTTTAACATAACAGCCAAAAGTAAATCTTTTTTTAATCTTTATTTAGTTATTCAGATTCAGACAGCTCCTATTCTGGAAATGAGTGTCGCCTGGGTGGCCGCCGGAATGCTCAGAAAAACCACGGGCATGGAGGCCACATGGATAGAGGGCAGATGAAAACACAGCGAAGAAAAAGGCAAGTTGCATGGGGAAAAGGCCTTCAGTGTGATTGCTAGTTGCTAATAGTTGTTTTGGAAATAGAACTTGTAAGAGTGATTGTAAGAAATTTTTAGTCTTTGTCTGACCCTCAGGAATGGAATCATGTAAACAGCACTGCTGTATCCAGAACTGTTACGCACGAAGTCCTCAATACATGCCAATCCTACTCTGCAAGATCCTTAGGGATTTTGGACAATTCAAGTGTGAGGCCCAACCCAGGTTTAATCCAGTTTTATTAAAGAGATTGTTTCCTACTGACACCTGCGATTACTTATATAGCAGATGTGGCTTTTCCTTGAGGTATCATACATTTCTTCAGAAGCTTCAGTTTTGGCCCTACATTCATACATACCGAGAAGCCATGATGGCGCAGTAGTTAGGATTTCAGATAACAAATCATTTTCCTGTCTATGGTTACGTGAGTCCAGATAGGGTGGTTTTTAGATCTTGGATTGATTTTAAGGTTGTATTTTGTAATTACGTTTTGGGGCTGTTTAGTTTAATTCTTTTTTAAGTATTTATTGTTATTGTTCTTTTAACTGTGAGCCACCCCGAGTCCTCGGAGATGGGGCGGCATATAAGTACCACTAATAAATAAATAAATACGATGGGGTTAACTCTGCTTAAACCAGTTGGACTGAGTCTGCTCAAATTCAAGCTCCACCCCTTTGCTGAGGCCACTCCCCAATTTACAACTCAGTCTTAGCCAGGACTCCACGTGTTTTACAAGGCTCCAATGTAGCTGTAATTGGAGCCTGATCATAAAAAGAAAAAAAGTTTTAAAACGGACCTTTGAGACTTGGAAACTGCTGGAGGCTGGTGAGTGAGCTAATTTTAGTTCCCAGAACCGGCAAAGGGCACGAAGGGCTCCAGGCTCAGCACGGGGAGCCAGGACCACGTGGGATGGCTCCTGGGCGATCGGCCCGATAAGGGCAGCCAGATGATTGGTGCGGCAGCACGGCAGCAGCAGAAACCGCTTGCAGTTTCTTTTTCGTTTTCCTGGTTTGCTGTCTGGATCGCCTTTGGCTGCAAAACGCACAGCGCAGCAGCCTGCAGCAGCAGCTTTAGGACCTGGCAGCAGAGGACACAGGAGAGCTTTGCAAACCTTGGAGGAAGCAAAGTAGCCGCTTGATCGGGCATCGGTCCTATCCCAGCTGGCAGGGATTACCCCCAGCTGAAGGGCGCTACCGGCCACATTGCCAGTGCTGAGTTGCAAACGGCTGGTGGAATATCTCCAGCACTGAGGAAATCGTGTGGGCGCCTTCTGACCTGTTTGCAGGGCCAGAACCTGGTGTGAAACTGGCAGGGTGTGGCTGCAGCCCAGCAGTAGCCTTTTACAGGCTTGCTAAGCTGGCTAACCAGGTAAGCTGAATAATTTCTTTCTGCATAAGGCCTTTTATTGCATTATTCCTTTGTGATTGGATTTATTAATACTCCTCCATCCTTCCAGCAGGTTCCCTCCCTTCCCTGCCTTTTTCTTGTGAATTAATTCATTCTCCAGGTGAGATGGCTGATAAAGAACAAGAAAGGGAGTCCAGCCCTTCCAGTTCCAAAGGAAAATCCAGGGGCAGACAGAAGAGGAAGGCCCCTGAAGCCAGAACTGAACCAGAGGTCCAGAAAGAACCAAAGGCTTCTGGAAAAAGGTTAGAGAAATGCCACCATGTGGCTGGGGGGAAGGGCAGGAGATGCTGGGTCAGATCAGTCAGCCTTCTACCTCTACAGGGCCACCTCGCCCTGGTATTTGGTCCCCTG
Source organism: Naja naja (assembly GCA_009733165.1). NCBI lineage: Eukaryota > Metazoa > Chordata > Lepidosauria > Squamata > Elapidae > Naja > Naja naja. The sequence continues at coordinate 1,064,017 of SOZL01000027.1, read as the reverse complement.
ATAATTCTTCTGCAGTTGGGGGTCCAACTGCTTTGGGAGACCTTGAGAGGGATGATAGGGAGCCTTCAGTTGTGGAGGAGCTGCTTCCTCTTCCCCCTAAAAGGGCCAGACCTGTTCCTGAACCTTGCAATTCTGAGGAAGAGGAAGAGGCTGTTCCAGCTCATTTGGAAGCCATTATTGCTAAGGCTATCAGAAGGGGAGTGGTCGAGGCTCTTTGAGCGTCTAAAGGAAATATCTCTGAAGCCTCAGATCAATCAGAAAGTCTTTTCATGCCAGAGAAACCTACTCCTTCAGAGACAGAGGTTCCCCAGTGCCTTCACTACCCAGTGTTTCGGGCAGAGCCCTTGAGGATGAAAAAAAGAATCTGATTTCTCAAGAGGATGAGGATATGGCCCCTCAAAGACCTTCCTTTACTGGCATTTTTGATTCACAGAAGTTTAGGGCTTTATTATTCAAAGCCAAGAAAACTGCAAAGTTGGGGTGTGGGGCTGATGTTGGTGAAACAGATGGTGATGGCACAGTGCCACCTGATCAACTTTTTGATGAACCAGCTGTAAGACCAGAAATGGTTCCTGCCCCTAGATTATTCCTCCATGTTATACAAAAACAGATGGAAGCACCTGGTACTTCCTCATCGCTATCGGCCAACGAGAGGCGCTTCTTCACCATGGGGCCTGAGCTAACCAGCTCCCTACAGGTACCTACAGTTGATGCACCAGTTGCAGCGCTGATCTCTGTCTCATCCAATCCAGCAGATCCTGAAGAGGCACTAAAAGCTGAGGATAAGAGGATCGAGCAGTCCCTCCAGCACACGCACCTGGCAGCCGCTTGGGGAGTTAAAGTGGCTTCAGCCGCCTCCTTTTTCACAAGGTCCTCTCTATGGTGGCTTCCCCAGTTGCAGGAACGTGTCCCTGCATCTGACGTGTGAATCCATCAGATTATTCATAAGTTGGTCACAGCTGCAGAATTCACTGCAGACGCTACTTTGAATAGTGTCAGGTTTGCCTCCAAGGCCATCGCCACATCCATAGCTGCCCATAGAATGTTTTGGCTGAAGAGTTGGCAGGCAGATGGTTGGCACAAGTGGAAGGTGGCCTCTTCTCCCATAAAAGGGGACATGCTGTTTGGCGAGGTCCTGGAGCTGCACCTGGTTGAATCCAGGGACAAGAAGAAGTATCTTCCTTCTCTAAATCGACACTCCAGTTTTAGGGCTGCTCCTTATAACCATAGCTCCTCTTACAGAAGAGAGGGCACTTCAAGGGCTCAAGGGTCCGAGAGGCAACCCTACAACCGCAAGAACGCCCTCGGGACAGAGCAGCCCGTGACAGACCGCAGTATTCAGGCAAGCGACCTTTTTCGCTTCTTCAGACGCTCCCAATAAAGATAGCCGTAGTCCTCCCATTGCAGGCAGATTATCCCATTTTGCTGCCAATGGGAAACTACCACATCCGACGCTTGGGTGTTACAAATAGTTAGACAGGGTCTATCCCTCAAATTTCGATCCCCTCCCCCCAGAACTTTTGTACCATGTTCAGTCTCCAGAATACCCTCTTGTAGACGGTGGGTGGAACAAGCAATTCAACACCTGTTAGATATCAGGGCCATACAAAAGGTCCCCATTAACCAACATGCAAGGAATTCTATTCCAGTCTGTTTGTGGTACCTAAATCTTCTGGGGGATGGTGAGCCATCTTAGATCTTAAAAGGCTCAATAAATTTGTTTTGTACAAGCGTTTCAGGATGCATTCACTACAGACTATCTTGGCCAGCGTCAGGGAGGGTGACTTCCTCACCTCTACAGATCTAACTGAAGCTTATCTTCATATCAGAATTTGTCAGTCACATAGGCAATACTTACGTTTCACTTACCAAGGCAAACATTTCCAATACAGGGCCATGCCCTTTGGCTTGTCTTCTGTGCTCAGGGTTTTCATAAGAATCTTGGCAGCCCTGACAGCCCCTTTGAGGAGTATCCCTATTAGGGTTCAATGTTACTTAGATGACATTTTAATCCAGTCTTCTTCTAAGAACCAAGCCCTAAGGGATTACAGACCACCATTAACATATTACAAGACCACGGGTTTTCAATAAATAAGAAGAAAAGCCATTTTTCTGCTTCCACAAGTTCATTGCATTTGGGGGCTAACATAAATACACTTTCTTGCAAAGTTTTTCTCTCACAAGAGAGGATAAGACAGTCTACATTCTATGATTGGGGAGATTGTGAAGGCTCGTTCTTCCACCCTAGTTTCTCTATCCCAACTATTAGGGAAAATGACGTCTACCATCTTCCTTGTGCCTTGGGCCAGGCTTCACTCCAGAAAGCTTCAATGGTTCCTTTTGCCTCATCAAAAGGCTGGCAGGAGTCATTCGGCTATTAGGGTTTCCGTCCCTACATCAATCAAGAGGTCATTGTTGTGGTGGTCTTCTCCGGCCTTACATGCTGGACAGCCATTCAAAGAACCTTCCCGTATAGTCGTCACCACGGATGCCAGTCTCTCCAGCTGGGGAGCCCATCCAGACTCGAATTTGGCGCAGGGTCTGTGGTCTCCAATAGGAACAGGGAAGAGTATTAATTGGCTAGAATTAAGAGCAGTCAGATTTGCTCTTAAACAATTTAGGTCACACATATTTCACTCTCATGTCCTTGTCTTGATGGACAATACCTCCACCAAGGCTCACATTAATAGACATGGAGGTACCAGATCCCAAGCTCTTTATGTTAGAGGCTGAGTGTCTGGGACTTTGGGCAGAAAAGAATCTGCTTTCTATTAGGGTGGAACACATCTCCGGGGGGGATAATACACAAGGTGATGGGCTAAGTAGAGCAACAATCTTTGTTGGCATTCTTCCCATGGACTCTCCCCGGTTATCTCCCTGGAATGTATACTTCGTTATCTTGGTTTGCTTCGGAACTCTCAGTTTGTTTTTGGTTTCCTTTTGCCTTGTTATTTCCTTTTGTGACTTTAAACTGTGACTAATAAAACAGTGAAGTTAAGTTGAAAGCATTGCCGGACTTTAATTCATATTTTGGGTTTTGGGGTTATTTTGAGAGACTACGGGTCATCACATTTTGACTCCAGACTCCCCTTCAACTTATGCCCAGTTAAGCCAGCAAGTGGTGCTTTTGACTGCACAGGTGGCACAAATGCAAGCTGTCTGGCCACGCCGCAAATGCCCAGTGGCAGTGCCAGATAAATTTGATTGTTTTTGGATTCCTTGCATAATCATCTGCAGTGTCACTTCCTTCTCCTGTTGCAACATCATTTTTGTCCTCCAGATGGTGAAGAGGAAGAAGCTGATATTGAAGAAGCTGAGGCTGCTATCTTTCTACTCATCTTGTAATACTTGATTAAAAAAGGAAAGAATAAGAGACAGGAGCAGACAACTGCCACCCCAATAAAAAATAAAAAGAGAAAAAATAAAAAATAAAAAAGGGAAAAGGAAGAGTCTTCAGGCATTTGTATACCTTAATCCAATTGGTTCCAATTATATTAAAAAAATGTAAAAAGAGAGGGTGAAAAAGTAGAAAAAAATAATAAAAATAAAAAAGGAAATTTTTAAAAATAGAGGTCTATATATTTCCCTTAATAAAAAAAGTAAAGCAAAAGAAAAGGAAAGGAAGAAAAATATTTTCTAATTCCTGGATCAAAAGGCTAAAATCCAAGCATAAAAATCCAGCTGGAGGGGAAGTAAAAAAAAAAGGATAGCAAACAATTCTGACAGAAAGCAAACCACTGCCAGTTAAAGGTCCAGGGCTCTTTGCTAAGTCAAATCAGAATTTCCAGTTCTATTTTCAAGGTCACTTCAATCTTCTTTCTTTCAACTTCAACTCCAGACTCTGGCTATCAATAGTTTCACAGAGGAGCACAATCTACCATGCTCATCCCACTATCTTTTCAGTAAAAAGCTCAGAGTCCTTAAATGTAACACCAATGCATAAATAAAAGAGAAAAAAAAACAATGTATCCAAGGCTCTAGATGGTAGTGTTACCGTGTTTCCCCGAAATTAAGACCTACCCCGAAAGTAAGACCTAGCACTATTTTCTAAACCTTCCCTAATACAAGACCTACCCCGAAAATAAGACCTAGTGTAAATCTCCAGTTCCAGGAAGACTTTTCAGGGAGCAACCGTGCACCAGAAACACCCCCTACACACTCACACCCACTATTTGGCACCATAAATATATAAGACCTACCCCGAAAATAAGACCTAGTGTGTTTTGGAGCCAAAAAATATAAGACAGTGTCTTATTTTCGGGGAAACACGGTACTTATTTCCCTTCATGTTCACTTCCCCTCATATATCTGAAGGCAGGAATAGATTAAAAAAAGTAAAGTCTAGAAAAAAAAGAAAAAGGTAAACCTCAAATAAAAAAGCTAAAAAAAGAAGAGTCCTAGTCAAGAGAGACTTTCAAAGAGATTATTTAAAAAGTAAAAAAATTAGAGAAAAAGATAAGTCCAGTTTAAAATTGAGAAGCTTTTACCAAATTCCAAGTTCCAATAAAAAGGAAAAAAAACCCTTCAGTTTAAATTTAGCTTAATCTCGCTGCTTAACCTCTTTTGTCTGACTTGTTTCTGCTTTTCGTGGGGTGACCATGGATCAGCTCAGAGCAGACATTGCCCAATTAAGCCAGCAAGTGGCTCTTTTGACTGCGCAGGTTGCACAAATGCAAGCTGTCCGGCCATGCCATAAATGCCCGGTAGCGGTGCCAGATAAATTTGATGGATCACTGGCCCAATTTCCAGCATTTTTTGGGCAGTGCCAGCTTTATATGAGCCTTTGGCCTGAGGACTTTCCCACTGACTGGGATAAGGTGGGGTTTTTGATTAGTTATGAGCCTTGGTGGCTCAGGCTGTTAAACGCCTGCTCTTAAGATCCAGCTGTCTACAATTACTGTAGGCTCGAATCCCACCAGGCTCAAGGTTGACTCAGCCTTCCATCCTCTCAGGGTAGGTAAATTGAGGACCCATGATTGTTGGGGGCAATAAGCTGACTTTGTAAAAATGCCGCTTAGTAATAAGCAGGCATATACAATGGAATGAAGGCTATTGCTGAGCACACTGGGTTGTATCCCAAAATTGTAAGCCCTGAGTCTTGGAGAAGGCACATATATAATTAAAAAAAAAAAAGTTTGTTGTCAGGTTCTGCAGCACACTGGGCGACACCTCTGTTGACCCAGCCCAACCAGGTGTTGGACAATTATGCCGAGTTTTGCCGTCAGTTTCACGCCATGTTTGAGAACCCTGTTCGAAGCCAAACAGCAAACAGACGTTTGAGAGAAGAAAGGCGTGGCTCACTCATGGATTATATTGCTAGTTTTCAGGTGGTTGCCCAGGATGTACAATGGAATGAGGCAGCACTATTGGACCAGTTCCAGGAGGGTTTGTCATCGGAGCTCCTGGACCAGTTGGCACGCACTGAATGTCCTCGCACCCTTCAGGAGCTCATGCATCTGTGTCTTCGTATCGATGCTAGGCTTCAGCAGCAATGGGTGCGATGACGGAGGGAGTCCATATCTGTTTCCAGCAGGACGGCGCCCTTGGTGGAGGTGCCTTTGGAGGAGCCCATGCAGTTGGGGGTTGCCTGCCCTCGCCTGTCTCAAGCAGAAAAGGATAGATGTCGTTGTGATGGTTTATGCCTGTATTGTGGCAATCGAGGCCATTTTGCGGCCAAGTGTCCTGTTAAGACATCCACAGTAAGCGACGCCAGCGGCGGTGGGAAACGAGCATCACTTGGCCTACAGGAGTCTGTAGGCCGAAGTGTAAAGTCCTTAGACCAACCATCTTCACCAACCTTGCCATCCCTGCCACCTTTGACATCTTTGACATCTCCACCTCAGTCGTTATTGGTGAAGCATCTTGTGTTGCCAGCAAGTGTGTTCATGCCTGGTGTGGGAGTGGTGGAGGTCCAAGCCTTGGTCGACTCGGGCCACAGCCAATTTCATGGATGCTCATTTTGTCGAGCAGTGGTTCATTCCTCAGCAACAGGTGTCCCCGCCAGTAATGGTGGAGACGATTGATGGTCAACCCCTTCGTTCGGGTCCTGTGGTTGCTGCAACCAAACCCCTTCGCATGCGTATTGGGTAGCATGTGGAAGAAGCCGTGTTCTACGTTGCCGCAGTGCCTCATTTTCCGGTGGTGCTGGGTGTGGAGTGGTTACGGGTCCATGATCCACAGATTGTTCGGTCGTCTGGAGTTGTGCAGTTCCTTGATAGGAAGTGTGCCACCCATTGCTTGCGATCCTGTGCAGGGTGTGTGGCTACGCCCGTGGACCTGGATCTACCTGCAGAGTTGGTGGACTTTGCTGATGTGTTTGGGGAGAAGGAGGCAGATCAGTTGCCTCCGCATAGGGCGTATGACTGTCCAATTGACTTGCTGCCCAATGCGAAATTGCCAGTGGGTTGGATATAGTCCCTGTCGGAACCGGAGTTGGCTGTGTTGCGGGATTTTATTGACAAGAACCTCCCGAAAGGGTTTATCCGGCCTTCTACCTCCCTATTGGCTGCACCGGTGCTTTTTGTAAAAAAGAAATCAGGAGAGCTGTGTTTGTGTTGTGATTACCGCAAATTGATGCAACCACAGTGAGGAATCGGGCTTCCCCTCATCCCTGAACTGATTGAGTGGCTTCGTCAAGCTAAGATCTTCACGAAGTTGGACTTGCGTGTGGCCTACAACCTGGTTCGCATTCATGCAGGGGAAGAGTGAAAGACAGCTTTCCGGACAAGGTACGGTCATTTTGAGTATACCGTGATGCCTTTTGGATTAACCAATGCCCCAGCTGTGTTGATGCATTTCATGCACGACGTTTTCCGTGATTTGTTGGATCAATTTGTGGTCATTTATCTAGATGACATTTTGATTTACTCGGACTCCCTGCAGGAACACTGGCAACATGTGCGGCTGGTGTTGCAACGTTTGTGTGAGAATCACCTGTTTGTTAAGCGTGAGAAGTGTCAGTTTGCACAAACCATGATTGACTTCTTGTGTCATCGTATTTCACCTGCCGGGGTGGAAATGGACCCGGAAAAAATCAAGTCGTTAACAGGCGTGGGAAACTCCACAGCGGGTTAAGGATGTGCAACGACTGTTGGGGTTCGCGAACTACTTCCGCACATTTATTACCTGCTTTGCTGTCTTGACTACTCCCCTTTCTAATCTGCTCAAGAAGGGGGAGAAATTCCATTGGGGTGCTGAGGAGCAGGCAGCTTTTGAGGCGTTGAAGGTTGCCTTTGCTTCCGAGCCTATCCTCAAACACCCTGATCCAGGCCAGCCGTTTGTGGTGGAAACAGATGCCTCCGATGTGGCGGTTGGTGCGGTGCTCCTCCAGGCCTATGCTCCCACAGGCACCTTGTTCCCATGCGCTTATTATTCCCGGAAGTTGTTGGCTCCAGAGCCTATACATTTGGGACAAGGAGCTATTGGTGATTAAGGTTGCTTTTGAGATATGGCGACACCACCTGGAGGGGGCTCGTCACCAAATTGAGGTTAGGATGGACCATCGCAATTTGGAACATCTACGTACAGCTCAGACATTGAACCAGCGTCAGGTGAGATGGTCCTTATTCTTTGCTCGATTTGATTTCTGGGTGACCTTTGTTCCGAGTGGAGGGAATCAACGCACCAACGCCCTATCTCAGAAGCCCGAGTATACCCGAAGGATAAAATCTTGCCCCAAACAGTGATTCTGTTGAAGTGGTTTACAGCCACTGAGGAACCTGTGGACCTCCGAGTGAGGATTCAGGAGGCGCAGCGGCAGGACCCATTTGTGGCAGCTCGACGTCGAGAATTGGATGAGAATGGGAGACGAGACTCCTTGGGCGTATATTGGGGACCTGTTGCGGTTCCGTGATCACATACGTGCCTGGAGGTCTTCGTGGCCTTATCCTACGTCAATGTCATGATAGTCCGGTGGCGGGACACTTTGGTGTGTTCAAAACACTGCATCTCATCTCAAGGACATTTTGGTAGCCGAGACTTAAACATGATGTGTCGGGATATGTGGCGTCCTGTGGGATCTGTCAACAAGCCAAATATGCTCCTGGTGCGCCCCCTGGTCTCTTGCAGCCCTTGCCCATGCCAGAAGGACCTTGGGGGGCAGTTTCATTGGACTTCATCACTGAATTGCCACCATCGAAGGGTGCTACAACCATTTTGGTGGTGGTGGATATGTTGACTAAAATGGTCCACTTTATTCCGTGTTTGGGTCTTCCTACGGCCAGGATAACGGCCCAGTTGTTTATCTCCCATGTATTCCGGTTGCATGGATCACCAGACCGAATAGTATCAGATCGGGGGGTACAATTTATGGCACGCTTCTGGCAGACCCTACTCGTGAAACTGCAGGTTCAGGCATGTCTGTTGTCTGCTCATCACCCCGAAAATGATGGGGGGGACAGAGAGAGTGAATGCTATTTTGGAGCAGTACCTCCGCTGTTTCAGCAATGCTCAACAAGACAATTGAGTGGAAGTGCTGCCGGTGGCAGAATTCACTTATAACAATGCTCAACAAGCATCCACCTGTGTGTCCCCTTTCTTTGCTAACTATGGTTTTCATCCACAAGTTTTTCCTTTAGCCCTGTCTGATTCCCCAGTTCCAGCAGTGGATACGTTGTTGCAGGAGTTAAAAGCCGTGCACCACATGGTCCGCGATCAACTAGAGAGAGCCAAGGAGGACTATAAACGGTTTGCAGACCGCCATCGTCGCGATGTTCCGCCTTTAGCGGTAGGTGATCAGGTTTGGCTCTACTTGATACTTACCAACAACGCGGCCATCGAAAAAACTCGATCACCATTACTTGGGACCTTTTCCAATCGAGGAGGTGATCAATCCTGTGGCTTTTCGTCTCTCCCTGCCACGGACCATGCGTACCCATCTTGTTTTTCATCGTTGCCTGTTAGTCCCTGTTGCAGCTGACAGTCCGCATAGATCGGTTCCATCACGGCCGACCCCAGTAGCCCCTCTGGGAGAGGAGGAGTATGAAGTGGATAGCATCCGAGATTCTCGCCAGTTGCGGGGCTGATTTCAGTATTTGGTTGCATGGAAGGGTTATGGGCCAGAGGACTTCACCTGGGTTGATGCCACTGATGTTCATGCTCCTCGTTTGGTCCAGGACTTTCACGCTCGGTTCCCTCAACGTCCTCATCTGCCTGGTCCCAGGGGAGGGGGCCCTGCGGGGGGGGGGATAGTGTCCTGCCCCTGGTGGAGACTGACTCAGAGGAAGAGGAGGAACAGCCAACAGGGAGTGGGAGTGTGGCTCCAGAGGTGGTGGAGGAGACTGGGGAAGGGCAGAGGCCGGCTGAGCAATCAGAGGAGGATCCAGGCCCATCTCCTATCCATCACAGGGCACGCAGGGAGGAGAGGATCAGGGAAAAGCGTGGTCTCCTTGGGAGGAGAGGGCCATGATCCTCCTCAGGGCTTACAGCTGGGAGCTATGTATATAAGTGTGTAATTGCGCAGTCAGAATTGCTGAAGTCAGAATTTGTGTTTCCTGTGAAGGAGGTTTATCTTTGTTGGCATTCTTCCCATGGACTCTTCCCGGTTATCTACCTGGAATGTATACTTCATTATCTTGGTTTGCTTCGGAACTCTCAGTTTGTTTTTGTTTTCGTTTTGCCTCGTTATTTCCTTTTGTGACTTTAAACTGTGACTATTAAAACAGTGAAGTTAAGTTGAAAGCATTGCCGGACTTTAATTCATGTTTTGGGGGTTTGGGTTATTTTGAGAGACTACGGGTCATCACACCCACCCTGGTTCGTCTGGTCTGGGGTGGGCTAGGGGGTGTGCATTAATGTGTGTCTGTTTATATACACTAGTGGAATCACGTCTTGTCTGCCTTGATGCTTCATCGAAAACTGGGGAGTGGCCTCAGCAAAGGGGCGGAGCTTGAATTTGAGCAGACTCAGTCCAACTGGTTTAAGCAGAGTTAACCCCATCCTATCCTATCTGGACTCACTCCACATAGACAGAAAATGAACATTCAGGTAAGCCAAAGTTCCTTTTCTTAGAGACCTCATAAGTTCCTCTTACCTTCTTGGCATCTGTTGTAATTTTCAGTTTTCCAGCCCATTGCTTAACACTGTTGCTTTGCAGCTGTTTCAGTCCATCTTAGCCCATTTGTCTGCTTCCTGTGACATTTCCCACTTCCATTCATGCTCTAAAGTGCTTATGTTGTGTCTAACCTGTAATAAGTGAACAAAGATAGTACAGCAGTAATGATCACTAAGATCCCACCAGGCTCAAGGTTGATTCAGCCTTCCATCCTTCTGAGATCAGTAAAATGAGGACCCAGATTGTTGGGGGCACTATGCTGACTCTGACCTCTTAGAGCTGTAAAGTGGTATATAAGTGCTCTTGCTCTTGGTATCTATAAGTAATTAGTATAAAACAGTTCAACAGAAACACTGATAAGTATTGCATGGATGATTGCATAAGGGTCTTAGCAACCCAACCAGTTCATCTCTCTCTATCCATGTAGACATGATCAAGGTCCTCCCAAGCGCAATCGGAACCGCAACACTATGGGTTATGAAGACCCTGAAAAGGAGTTCAAGAAGGAACAGATGGCAGCACACTTCCAGCATGGAGCCCATCCCAAAAAGCTGCGTCTGGAACCTCTTATCTTACAAATCAATGCTCTGGACACTGTTGGCTCTGATGGCCTTGACTGGAATGAGCTGAAGATTGTAGGCACCTGCCAAGATATCACAAAGCATTACCTGCGCCTCACCTGTGCCCCAGACCCCTCCACTGTCCGGCCTCTCTCCGTGAGTAACCACCAAAGGGAAAGCAGAGCCTGCCTAGTACAGGTAGTCCACAGTTGAGTCCAAACTTTATGTTCCTAAGTGAAAAATTTGTTAGTCAGTTTTGCCCCATTTTACAACTTTTCTTGCCACATTTCTTAAGTGAATCACTGCAGTTATTAAATTAGCAGAGCTATTGTTAAGTGAATCTGGCTTTCCCATTGACTTTGCTTGTCAGAATGTCACAAAAGGAGATCCCATGACCCCGGGACACTGCAACTGTCATAAATATGAACCAGTTGCCAAGCATCTGAATGTAAATCACATGACCGTGGGGATGCTGCATTGGTCGTAAGTGTGAAAAATGGTCATAAGTCACTTTTTTCAGTGTCGTAACTTTGAATGTCACTAAACCAACTGTTGTAAGTTGAGGACTATGTGTCCCAAAGGAGACATAGGACACATATCAGGAGGCAACCGGACTTCGTTTTTCTTTTGAAGACGTTTCACATCTCATCCAAGAAGCTGCTTCAAGCTCTGACAGGATAGTGGGGAATGGAAGGATTTATATTCCTTGCAGACAGCTGGTCATTTGCATCCTTTTAGAGGGTTGTTGAAGCACTTGGAGGTTTATCTGTGTCCTCAGGGTCACCTCCCTATGCTTACGGGAGTCCAGTATTGGTTCCACCTCGTAGTGCAGTTCCCTGCCCACCTGGATGGGAGGAGGTGCCTGTTTCGGGTTGCCCCCGTATGGTTGCTGTTCTCACTGGGCGTAAGAGGCTACTGTGAAACACTGGGTGGGTTTGCCAAGATGTAGAGGCAGTTTGAGCTCCACTGTCACAGGATTGATGACCCATACTATTGGGATGGGCCCTATAAACTTTGGGGCTAACTTCCTACTGGGTACTTTGAGCCTCAGGTATTTTGTGGAGAGGTACACCTGCTCCCCTACTTTAAATGGAGCCTGGGGCCTACGTTTCCTATCTGCCTGAACCTTATATGCTTCCACCAATTTTTGCAAGGCCTCCTTGGTACGCTCCCACACCCGCCACATGCTTGCCAGCCAGTCACTCAGGCCTACATCTGCAGGAACTTCTCGAGAGCACTCGGGTATCAGGACAAATTTGGTTCCGGTCACAATTTGGAAGGGTGTGAACCCGGTACTGCTATGCACTGCGTTTATATGCCACCTCAGTAAACAGCAATAGATCAGCCCAGTTTGTCTGCTGGCACTTAACATAGCTGCATAGATGTTGTTCCACTATTGAGTTGGTTCTTTCGGACGCCCCATTCATGGCAGGGTGGAACACCAAGCTGAGTCCTTGTGAAGACCCCACCATTTTCAAAAATCCCCACCAAAATTCTACAGTAAACTGCACCCCCCTGTTGGAGACAATCCTTTGTGGTACACCATGCAGCTAATAAATGTGGGTAATAAAGAGTTTTGCTAGTTTTGGGGCTGATGGGAGACCAGGACAGGCCACGAAGTGGGTTTGCTTCGAGAAAAGATCTATGACAGTCCAGATTACGGTGTTGCCACGGCTTTCTGTGAGGTCCACTATAAAGTCCATGGCCAGTTCCTCCCAGAGCCGGGTGGGATTTGTCACTGACTGTAAGAGGCCAGGAGGCTTCCCTGGTCGTTTCTTCATAGTGGCGCAGACGGGGCAGCTGCGCACAGTCCTCCAGGTCTTTTTTCATCCACGGCCACCAAAACTGTCGGTTCGTTAAATGGAGGGTTTTCAGTAACCCCAAATGCCCAGCAGTTTGGGTGTCGTGGCATTTCTGCAACACGGCCAAGCATTGGGAGGCCGGCACATACATTTTAGACCCTTTCCATGCGAGGCCTTCACGCCGTGTAAGCAGTTGCCAGTTTGCTTGGAACCAAGGATTGGTGAGCAAGGCCATTTTTAGGGAATGGGAAATATTGTCCCTATCTGTCCCCCATGGGGCCCTACCCAGATCCCTTTCATCCACATGTGCCACTGTCAAAGGTCCTGGCACCATAGCATGCACCACATCTTCCTGGGTGCCACTGTATTGTGGCTTTCTTGATAAAGCATCTGCCAGGAAGTTCCTTCCCCCAGGAATATATTTCAATGTACAGATGAAGTGCCTGAAGTACATTGCCAACTGGACCTGTTTGAGCGACAGTTTACACGGGGCCTGTATGGGTGTGCACCCCCTCTAATAGATGCAGTCAGGTAACGGTTGGGTCTCGTTAGCCAGGGAGCAGCCCCATGGACACAGGAGCAATGCAAGCCGTAGCTGTGTGTCCTGGGTGGCGGCTCCTCCCCATCCACTCCTCCCCCACCTGAATGGCGGCCCCAGGCTGTCTGGCAGTCCAGGGCTGACAGCTAGTCGATTTGAAATAAGAATGAAACCATCAAGAAAAGTCAGCTTGCTCACAGTTTGGCTTTTTCCTCAAGAAAAGAGTTAGTAGAAGTCATCTCCAATGATGAGCAGGGAAACTGAAAGCAAGTGTGGCAATTTGACTTTAGTTGAAGTATGTGTGTAAAAGCTGGGGAGGAAGATAATGAGCTCAGTAATAGGAGGAGAAAGAGAGATGGGAGAGGGAAAGAGAAAGAGATGGGAGAGAGAGGGGGGGGCCTCCTGCACCACCCTGGCAGGTGGAGCGCTCAGGTAAGCTGATACAGGACATGGGGGGCAGCTCTGCACCCTCCCACCTTGCTTCGTCCTCTACCCCCCACCACCTTGCTTTGTGGCTGCCACACCAGTGCATTGCTCAGCCTCCTGCTAGGTTACAGTAGCAAGCAAGGAGAAGTGGCGAAGAACAAAGATCGAAGCGAGGCCGGTATGTGTGTGTGGAGGATGAAACAAGGCAGGGGGTGTGGACCTTCCAACTTCTCACGGAAAAAAAAACATCTCGGAAAGTTGGAAGGTCTGAACTATTTTTTTTTACCTTAGTCTTACAAGACTAGTTGCCCTACACGCAGCGACGAAGAACTGGGGGTTCTGACCCAGGCTTCTTCGTCAAACGCAATTAAACACAAACTTGTTTCAAAAGCAAAACCTATTTTATTGCAATGCTGGGAATTACTTTCATTCCCAGCCAGAACTAATCGTAAACAGTTCCCCAAGACAAGCACACGCCTTTCAGTGCTGTGGAATGCTGCCAAAAACAAAAGTATCTAATTAATTACAACAGAAACCAACCGAAGTACCAGAAAAAACCAACCAGAGTACACAGAGCTTCAAGGAGGACTCGGAATCTATCAAACTACTTTGCTTCCTGCAAAGATGTCATCATTGAGGTCTGACTTTTGTCCCTTATGGGAGGGGCAGTCACTTCCCAGCCTTACTCCTGAGTCACCCCTTCTGTGTCAGCTGCTCTCGCCTTCTAGCAGCTCTGCGCACATGTGCACTAGGAACAGGCTCCCCTGGGTCCTCTGCTTCGCTGCTGCCAGGCTCTGAAGGTTCCGGAGGCAGCACCCCACTTCCAGATGGTCCTGGCCCCATCCCTGCATCGGTTGCAGGACCCTCGTCCAAGTCTTCTCTAGACTGCCTGACTGGTTCCCTTTCTTCCTCAGTGTCCGACTCAGTGTCCGACTCTGCTGCCCTCTGCACCAACTGCCGGTGAACCACAACACTGGCCCTGTGCGTGCACATGCCTGCCAGGATGACGTGGGCCGGGCCAAAGTGATGCGGGCCGGACCCTTACAGTTTCCAGGATGGCCATGCAGGCTGGATTCGGCCTCATTGCAGGCTGGATGCAGCCCACAGCCTGCAGGCCTTGAGTTTGACACCTCTGACCTGGAGACTAGTGTCAGAGTGCACACATTGACTGTGTGACACAACCCAGGAGCAAATACAGTAAACAGAGTTTTGTATTTTAAATAGTGGTTTATGTACAAAGAATATATACATGCACATACTTTAGGCAGAGCTCAAACAAACAGCAATCAGCAATTACAGCAAGGAAGAACACACAGAGAGATATGCCCCAATAGGGCCTCTTCTTATTACAGGCTCTTAAAGTGATATCAGCTCAAAAACCTTGCTGACTCATTCCCAGCATTACATCATTATAGTGGCTGGTCAGTCCTGACAAGTGGCATTTAAGAAGATTCCTTGGGAGGGTTTTTTTGTTGGGAACAAGTCAGAGGTGGTATTCAGCAGGTTCTGACCAGTTCTGGAGAATCGGTAGTGGAAATTTTCAAAGAACTGGCAAATACTACCTCTGACTGGAGATTTGACAGTATCCTTCCCCTGCCATGCCCACCAAGCCACGCCCACAGAACCGGTAGTTAAAAATTTTGAATCCCACCACTGGAACAAATGTTATATTTCGTGGCCATGTGTGCAAATCTCAATTTGTGGGAGCAGTGGGTACAGGCACAAATGGAGCTGCACACACTCACCCGCTGCTCACATGGAACCATCCACTCTCACCCCCTGCTACTGCTGCTCCACAAAGCTGGAAAGGTTGAGGGACCACTGCTGTATACAGTTCTGGGTTGGTTTCAAGACAATAGGCACTCATAGGATGTGAAAAATTGTAAGAAAGGAAGAAGAAGCAGATTTGCCCAGCCAGGTGTGCAAGAATAGAGACCGTGTACTAGACAGGATGAAGTGGTACAAAAAAAAGATAAATATTCCTTTACTCCTATTATGGTCATAAACATCTACTCCGCTCTTCTACAGCATTGCTTTGTCCAGTATTCATGTTTTAAAGTTAGGTGGATGGACATTCTTCTCCCAACTTGTACTGCTGAATTTCAGACTGACCTTTTTTATTATTAGTAGTAGACAGGAAATGACAAACTGGGTGTGTTCTTTTGGGGGAGGGGTGGAGAACTGTTAAATATAAATTCTGTTAGTTGCCTTGAATGTTCCTTGGACAGAAAGTGCAGGCTAATCCAGGAAATCAATTGTGCCACCCTGCAGTCTTGGCAATGATCATTATTCTTCTATCAGCAGTTCATTTCTGTTTGAACAAAATATTTTGTTTGTCCCTTTTTGAAGGCTCTTTTTCCTGGACTACGTCCAGTCTCATTCCAGAGCTGTTTTAGAAGTTGTTTAATGTTTGCCAGGTATCTTTAAACTGTGCTTTCCTCTTTTCTCCCAGGTACTTAAAAAATCTTTATCTGCAGTGAAATCCCACTGGAAAGAGAAGCAAGATTATGCCTATGCTTGTGAGCAGATGAAATCAATCCGGCAGGACCTTACAGTAAGCCAGTTCAGGCCCTGGTGGGGGCAGAAAGTCATGGCTCAATTCACAATTTGCATGCTAAGCTATAATTTTCTAACCTTGATTAGACATAACCATGTTAAGTGTCTGACTTCATGCATCATTCAAAGCCAGAATTAACAAAACCAAAACAAACTAGACAGCAGCACAGTATGAAGCTGACCACCACTGTGATAGACTAAAATGTATCTTTATATTTGGTTGCTAGTTGTCATTTTGTAGGTGGAGAAATTAGAGGAACTTTAGCTACTTTAGAACAAGAAGGGTTTTTAAATTAGAGTAGAGCTTTAGCTTTATAATTGGAGTAATTGGAGTAATCTTTGGTAGAAGAAGCAAAATTTGGCAACCTGGAACCTCCCCCTTTTTTTTTTTTTAAAGGTCGTAAAATGTCTTGACAGTTATTTTCTAAATCGGAAGTTTTCAAGGTTTTTCATGCCATAGAAAAAAAAATACCAGATTTAAAATTCTGCTGAATTGCTTGCTGATTTCAAAAGCTGAATGCATTCTAAATTTTGATGTGCATATACTTAATGACATTTGTGAGTTTAACTCAAATGCCATGAAAGGAAAATTAGCTACAAACACCGTATTTTTTAATGTTCCATTAAATCTAGTCCATTGTGAATAGATTATCCTTGATATGACATTAGTGGGACAGTAACTTACAATTTATTCCGTTTACCTACATTCCATTGCCGACTGTTGCCTTCTCTTGCGAAGGGTAAAAACAAATAGATTTTAGAAATAGGCGTTGGAAACTTCCCTGGAAGTAAAAGATATTCACATTCTGCCGTTGATATATACCTGAATTGGGATCATTGAAGGGATTTTCAGATAATGGAGCTTGCCCGTTAGAGTCCTAAGTCGTGATGGTTGTAAAGTGGGTCACCTATGTGACCAACCCAATTTTAAAATCTGTTTTGGTGGTAGTTATTAAGTGAATCTCTATTCCAATCCCTTTCTTCTGTTTTGGGTAGAAATTTCAAGTCACCCAAGCTATTAAATGAATGATTGGCAAACTCTCTCTTGGCTCTGTTTAGGTTCAAGGAATCCGTGCAGAATTCACTGTGGAAGTATATGAAACTCATGCCAGAATAGCTCTAGAGAAGGTAAGCCCCAGTATAATCTACTAATAAGATAATGCTCCATGGATCCAGGTTTAACTCAATTTTTATCAATCGCTATCTTTCCCCTATTTGACTTCTTATTAACTTAAATATTAGATATCTGTACACTTTGGAAGAAAGAATGTAGTGGCATGCAAAATCTAGTCATTTGAAACATTTTGAAATTGAAACTCTCAGAAATTGTTTTGAGTTTGAAATTATTTAACCCCACTAACAGTGGATAAAATATATTGAAGCAGTCATTGTCAGGTCCCATAGGTTCCTATAGGCCAGGGACACTCATTCTGCTGGGAGTGGGGAGGCTTGGGGGGATTTCTGTATGGGATTTCTGTTTCTATTCCTTACTTTGCTTTGCTGTAACTTTTGGGATCTTGGGAGAGGGAAAGGAATGTGCCTCAGGCCAGCTGCCTTATCTCGTCTCTGGAGGAGAGCAGCAGCGTTGCCTTGGAGACCAGTGTTTATCACCTTCTCGGCCTCAGTTTCCCACAACATCTTCACACACCGGGATTGGCTCGATGATGTATTGGACTTTGGGAGGGGCTCTGCCTGCAATGGTTAATCTAACGTTTTGAGCAGGAAAAGTTACTTCCTGCCTGGATCCCTTGCTATCACAATCTTCCAATAAAAGTTTCCTTTTGAAATGGCTTTTGTTTCAAGAGTTCTGCTTTCTTGAGAAGACTGGCGAAGCAGGACCTTACAGTCATCTTATGTCATGTGGTACTTCCACACAGTGTAAAGGAGTCATTTCCCTCTTTGTTTCTTAGTTGTAGAAGGAAATCTATTTTCTTGGGAAAATTTTGAAAATATGCTTTTAACTTACTGCACATATTCCAAAGCAGGAAAATGACTAGAGAGATGACTTGGAAGTCCTATTCAACAGCTTTGTCTTCCTACATTTTTTTAACCATGTACACATTCCTATCCCCAAAATATTTGGGCAATTTATATTCTTTTAAGGATTGTAGAAAACATTTGATTTTACTTTATGATGAATGTGTTCCCCTTGGGTCAAGGCAGTATAGATGTAGTGTAATATTAAATAAACTTGACATAAAGATTGCAGCTCCTTCTATACTTGGCAGAGCATAAAAACTGTAAATTTGTCTTTTTACGTTTTACACATAACTACATGGCAATACAAGTAAACTAATTTGTCTGGCTCAGATTTTGATTGAATTGTTGATTATATACAGGTAGTTCTCAACTTACGACCTCAATTGAGCCCAAAATTTGTCTTGGTAGGTGAGACATATGTCACATGAATTTTGCCCCATTTTATGACCTTTCTTGCCATAGTTGTTAAGTGAACCATTGCAATTGCAATTGTCAGAAAGTCACAAAATGAGATCACATGATCCCAGGTCACTGCAACTGTCATAAATATGAGTCAGTTGCCAAGTCTCTGAATTTTCCTCATGTGACCATGGGGATGCCACAATGGTAGTAACTCTGAAAAACGGTCATATGTCACTTTTTGCAGTGCCATTGTAACTTTGAACGGTCACTAAATGAATTGTAAAACAAGGATTACCTGTACCATCAGCTCTCAGTTCACCACAGAGTTAGTTTTTCTCCATTGGTGATTCATCCCCTGATCCTTCAGTTCCTGCAGTGGTGTATCTATCACTGCGATCACTGAGTCCTTGCTGCTGATCATCCTCCTTTTTCTTTATACCTTTCCTAGTATAACAGACTTTTCCAGCAAGCTCAGACTTGCTCAATTTGCTATTGTACCCTAGCAAAGGTTCTGGTGTGCGACACCTTAAATATTTTCCATAATGATGATTTATCTTTTCCAGGGTGATCATGAGGAGTTCAACCAGTGCCAGACACAGTTGAAGTCTCTTTATGCAGAGAATCTTCCAGGAAATGTTGGAGAATTCACTGCTTACCGTATTCTCTATTACATTTTTACCAAGAACTCTGGAGGTGCGTGGTGGGGCTGTGGGGAGATAAGACTTTTGAGGCTAGTCTTTGACTTTGCTTCAACATCTGAGAATCCTTCCTGTTGTGGAGAACTTCTGACAAACGCTCTTAATAAACCTTTTGGCCACGTTGTGATCTTTGCCTGTTTAACCCAAGCGGTTGTACAGATGCTCCCAGACTCTGTATCTCTTCCTCAAAACATTTTTTCCCATAATAGCTAGTGTCAGTCATTTTAGGAGACTTAAAATTCTAGATAAGCTTTTGGGGAAGATAATTTTAAAGACTAAAGTGGGTTTAAACCCAATCAGGTGTACATCTTAGAGCAAAGAAGAGTAAATATTTTAGCCTAAGTCAGTTCATGGTAAAAGTACTGGTGATCCTTGAGTTACAACACCAATTGAAACTGGAATATTTGTTGTTAATCAGTTCAGTTGTTAAGCAAGATATCACATGATCTCAATTTGCAACCTTCCCTGCTGGCTTCCCCATTGACTTTTCTTGTTGGAAGCTGGCTGGGAAGGTTGCAAATGGTGATCACATGACCCTGGAATGCTGCAACCATCATAAAGGTGAGCCAGTTGCCAAGCATTCTGGTTGCGAGCATGTGACCTCAAGGATGTTGTGACGATTCATAAGTGCAAAGACTAGTCGTAATTTGCTTTTTTCCCCCCCAATGCTGTCGTAACATGGAATAGTTGCTAAATGAATGGTTGTAAGTTGAGGAATATCTTTAAGTGAGAAACAGGTTGTTTCGTGAAACTTTAGGGGTGACTTGCCTTTCTCCCTCCTGCAGATATCACAACTGAGCTGGCATACCTGACAAAGGAGTTGAAAACAGACCCTTGTGTGGCACATGCCCTTGCCTTGCGAGCTGCCTGGGCCCTCTCCAATTACCACCGTTTCTTCTGCCTGTACCGCCAGGCCCGTTGCATGTCCGGCTATCTCATTGACAAGTTTGCTGAACGAGAGAGGAAAACAGCCCTCAAAGCCATGATCAAAACGTATGTAGAGCTGAACCAGTCCTCGGGTTGAAATGGGAGGGGAATGCCTCACACCTGCACACTTCCCTCCTGCTCCCCCTTTGTTGCAATGTCTGGCAAAGGGGCAGATTAGTATCCAGTAGTAAGAAGTAGGTCAAATGGGGTAATCTTTTCAGCAACTTCAAGGAAGGTGTCTATGCCCATGGCAGGTAAGTATGGTAATTGCAGTCTAGTAAGGCAAGCATTTAGGATGTTTAATTATAAACTGGCTCGGCTGTCCCTCTTGACCAGGTGGCAGGTTCACTACAACTTTCTTGATTCGCTTAGATAGAAAACAAATTCTTTTGCAGAAATCTTTGACTCTGAAATGTGGATCTAGAAGTCATATTCCTTTGAGAAATGGTTGTAGTTTTATTTGGGTACCTGATGATAAGTAGTTTTAGGGGCAGAACTAGAAACTGGGAGATTGTGAGTTCTAGTCCTCCTTTAGGCATGGCAGGTGATTGGAAAGTCTCAGCTCACGTCCCTTCACAGGATTGTGCTTGTGGGGAAAATAGGAGGTGGGAGCATTGCATACATTGGCTTGAGTTTCACAAATAAAGGTGAGATATAAATCAAATAGTAAAATAAGCCATTAGACAAAGCAAAACCAAACTGAAAATACGGGGTTGTGGGAAGAATCAAAGTAGACCACAGATTGCCTTTGTGGTTTACGTTTTGCTCTTATCTTTCATTTTATACCTGAAAGGACAGACTCGGTCTACCAGAAACAGGCTGTTGTGGTTCACCAGCAGCAGGTGCAGATGGTTGAGGTCTCCGAGAGTGAGGACTCAGATGGGGGGCTTGCGTGTGATGCAGGGATGGGGCCAGGACCATCAGGGACTGGAATGCTGCCTTTGGAGATGGTGGAGGCTGGCAGCAGTGATGAAGAGGCCCCCAAAGAGCCTGTGCCCAGCGCGCAGGGCTGTTGGAAGGAAAGAGCAGCTACAGCAGCACGGGTGACTCGGGAGCAAGGCTGGAAGGTAATGGCCCCTCCCTGAGAAGATAAAGGCCGGCTGAGAAACTGCAGTTCTTTGCAGAAGGCAAAGAAGTTTGATACTCAAGCCTGGTGGACATTAGAATATCTGAGTTGGTGTTTGGAGACTCTTTGATTTATTGTTTAGGAACTTTATCTGTTGTTCTTGGCAGCCTTGCAAAAACTTGGCAAGGCTCTTTCTTGTGGAAGCTAATTAGTTGGAAGCAGCCTTTTATCTGTGAAGAAACAGGATTTGTAAATGAAACAGTAAAAGGTTGTGCTGTTACCTTTGTCTTGTGTTTACTCTCTTGGAACCAGGTTTGGGTCAGAACACAGACATTCTCAATAGATGTCCTTGTGCTATGAATATTCATCCTGGTTCTCTCGCATTCTTCAGTTAGGAGGCAATCTCTCCATTTGTAGTTCTCCTTTCTGGCCTTTTCCCTTCTCACATTTTGGGCAGATAAAATAGGGAGACAGCGAGGTGAGGTGCTGTACCAATGCTTGGCCCTGCTGTAGGCCCCTGGTGGTTGGATCAAAGTAGTCTCAGTGCAGAAAGGAACTCTAGTATGGTAGCAAGAAGTGGCCAGGACATAGGAGCAAATGTTTGGTGAATGATAAAAAGATAAATATTATTTTGTATGCTTGTCTCTGGTAGTGAATAGTGACCAGGGAGGCAGGAAGAATTTAGTTTGCTCTAAATAATAATTATAAGTGTTAGTTGCTCAGGTAGTATGCTTCTGCACACATGTAACATTCTCTGTCCTGCTTCTTTCCAAAAAAAATAGTCTTGGTCACTAACAAGAATGCCGTAGAAAGTTATTCTGGTGAAGGGTTATTTCTCTACTATGGGAGGCACAACTTTATTTTTTAGAATGCTGTCCCTATCATTGTGAAAAGATATTATTTCCTTTTTCTGAGTCCAAAGCTCCTGCTCTCCAGTGATGAGCCATGTTCATGACTAACCCCTTACAGCATTTTCTTTTGGTTTGACTAATCAATTATAAAAAAACCCCACATCACACTGATGTATTATGCTGGCCGCATGATCAGCAGACACACTAAGAAAATGAATCTTACCAAACTATCTTTTGGAAATGATCTCTATTAGAGATTGCATGAAAAAGATATCAGCTTCCATTCTCAAGCATCCCAATCTGTTCATCTTGAGTTGTTCTAAGGAGTACTTTTTCCTTTTTCCTTGATCCATGTTTCCGAACCACTCCATTAAAAGGTAGAAGACAGTTTAACTCAATATCTGTCATTTTTGTGATGGTGGCGGTGGTGATACTCAAAGCCTCTTTGAGTAGTTCCATTTCTCCCCTTTTAAACATAAGGAAACTCCCGAACTCTACCAGAAGTCTGTCTGGTCCAGCACTTTTCCATCAGTGACCAACCAATTTCTGTAGCAAGCCCACAGGCAGCATATATTATATGCAGGACCATCCTTCAGTAGGTATGTCCTTACTGCTGAACTTCCGAGGTCAGTTGAAATACTGCAGTGAAAAACTTGAAAGACGGGTTGACTTTGTTTCCACCTATTGCCAGGGTAACTAAAGGTAAAGTGCCATACATCAGCATGATGCTACTTGTCATAGTTTCTTATGTCTCATTCCCATTCACCAGTGTCTCTTTTTATCTCCCTCAGTTTCCGCCCAGTGCTTCCGGTCTCCTACGTTGTGTCAGAGCTGGCCTTCGAGAACGAGGAGGAGTGCCAAGCTTTCCTTGCAGCTCTGTCCCTTGTGTACACTAGTCCCGACGCCACCAAGATTGACTGCAAGCAGAGCTTGGCGATCCTGGCCAATTTCTGAAAGCAGGGAAAAAACCCACTGCCCTGTTCTAGCCTGTTTTAACATGTACATGTATATATAGAGAGATATGTCTGTGTGTGTATATATATATATATAATCAGATACAGTTGGCTGCTGTGGGCAAGCTGGGACTTGCTCGCCACTTCACCTGCTGTCCACAATGCACTTGGATAGAAGAGGGTAAGATCCATGGACATCAGATGGCATCTGAGATCACCGGAAGCAGAAGAGCAGAGTTTGGTCTAAGCAGTCTTGGGGTTTGCCAGCAACAGAGAAAGGAGGTGTCAGGGAAGAATAGTTTTGTGCCATTTACAGTAATCTGTTCCTCCCCCCTTCCTCTCATGTCAAGATCCATGAGTTGCTAGAGTCCCTGTCTCTCTTCCCCCGTAGTCCGAAATTGCCAGGATAAAAAGTTGGAAATCTGTGGATTGATTGTGGGAGATGATGGAAATTGCCACTTTGTGTGTTACCATCTCTTCATTGTCATAAGGATTCAGGAAGCTAGAAGATTTTTTCCCTAAGCCACAGAGCAATCTCTCTTAATTTATTATTATTTTTTGGTAAAAGTCTCACCAGGCACTGTTTTATTCCACTTGACAGATCTGAAAAAGGCACCAGGTACATGAGCGCATATGGCTCTATGTGAATATATGTGAAATGTGGTTTTGTACAGAAGCTACCAGTTGTAAATAATAGTAAGCATTTTTTTGTTTCTTAAGAGAAAAAAATCCATCTTTTCTACTTTTATAATGATGTATTTAACAGATGGTTTCCTCTGAAGATGAAAAATTCAGGTTTTGCATGCACATTTTGTGTTCTTTATTATGCTGCTCAAAAACTAACACTATCTCAGTTTTTTCCTCTTCCGAGCTATGGCCTGGCTATGAAAAAGTTTGAGAGATACCACCTCTCCAGTCGAACACAAAAACAGCCTGAGTGGGAAAGAGCAAAGCAAAATCTGTCTTCACATATTTCCTACCAGTTCAAAGACTTTTTTCCTATGCAAAGAAGAATATTAGAGACTTCTTTGTTACAAAACCCAGCAAGGATGTGGCCATGACAAATGAAGCAAATCCAGTGAAGGCCCAGTTTTGCAGCTTTGAAATCAGATCATAAAACAAGAATCTTCACAATCTCCTATTGTGTTCTGGAGTTGTCATGCTAAGTTTTTTTTAAAAAAAATTTCTCCCTCTGTCCTCAGTTCTTTACAGGTAAACTTGAAAATGCACCACCCTTTTTCACTTTTGAAAGATTGTCCAATAACTTTTTCTGTTGTTTTCTTTCTTCCACCCTCTCCCCTACTCTTAGTCTCTTTAGCTTCTCATAATCCCTTCTTCCCCACTGTTCTCCTTTGCTCTAACACCTCTTTTTGTTTTTCAACATGTGTAATTTTGGGATATTTTGGCTTGGGCTGCATTTTGCAAAGATTCCTTTTTCCTTTTCAGAAACCTGAATTTTCTTCCATTTTTGATTAAAGTCATTTTTTTAAAACAGCACCATCTGCTTCAGTGTGGTGGTGTTCAAAACCTAGCAGAGGTCAGGGGGCAGCAGTGACACGCAACTAACTTTTCTGTCAGTGCAATCTAATATTCTAAAGGGTAACCATTGTCTATTTCCTTTTATACAGGTAGTCCTTGACTTACGACTAGTCAGCTAGCAACCAGTCAAGGTTATGACAGACCTACCTTGGGAGCTACTTACAACCAGATTCGAAATTTTGATGCCCCTCAAGGTCACATGACTAAACTTTGGGTGCTCAGCAGCTGGACCACAGTTATAGTTGTTTGCAGCATTCCAGTCAATGTCTAACAAAAAACTGCATCTGCTTGCAGTTTTTGACAAAACCATTGGTTCATTTAACAACTGCTGCAAAAAAAGATTGTAAAATGAGGTTGGTCATGTGACCCAGCAGTCCCCAATCTTTTCAGCTCTCTGGACTGGGGAGGGGGGATGGTTTCACACGTGCATGTGCCACTTACGGAAGTGCAGTACTGGGCTACGGACCAGGGGTTGGGGACCCCTTATGCGACCAACCTGTTTTACAGTCATCACAGCTTGCAACCATGATAAATGGTTACCATCATAAATGAAGGACTTACAAATTACAAATTACAAATTTTGTCTTTTCCCCAGCCTTACACATTTCAGCTACTGGCAATGAGGGTAAATGTGTTAACATATTTACATCACTCCTTTGTAGTCTAGTCTGTGGCTGTCTCATGGGAGAGGAATGTTTAAGTTTCAGCTGGACTACTTTTTCCAGCAGACAGATTTCATGTAGAACAGTTTGGAGATTTAGGACTTATTCATGCTGCAGGAATGGATAATGGATCTTAGTGCAGTGTTTCTGCAGTAATTTCAAGTGTAAAGATAGAGAAGTTAAGTTCAATTGGATTCTGCTATTTTCTGCTAAAGCTAAATCCCTTTATTATTTTATTCTTATACTTATTGGAGAACATTGATGAGCTAACATGGTACATTAACTCTGGTTTGGTTTCCAGAATATCATAGATGAGAATGATTGACGAGGTTACTATAGGTAGCTACATCTTCTGGTGTGGAGTAGTCTTACTAATGGAAGCAGGTATATAACAAGTGCTCAGGTGGGGCAATTATTTCCAAAGTATATGTAAGAGAGGTACGTAACCTGTGGGTAGTAAGTGGCTGCCCAGCATCCTATCTGTGGTCCCCCAGAGGAAGTATGGCAGAAACATTAATAGAATATTCATTCTCAGCTAAGGGTCTTGGCACATTTGAGAGCCTCTGTTGTCATTCTTAAATATCAGTATAATTTTGATTTTTTTCCACCAGAAGTTAAGGGTTCCACATTGCTTTTTCTGGTGATGGCAGCACCAAACTGGAGCTTCTAGACATGGCATGAAGTCAAAGCACTGTCCCTAGATGGAGAAAGCTTACTACCAGTTAAGAGGATTATGTCTTAATTTTTTAATCTACAGGGCAAGCCAATGTCTTTTCTTTGAGATGGAAGTCCTGGAAACACCTTTCCAAATTTGAAGGTGGATCTGTGTTGCATGCCCATGTATCAAGAGATAGGTGTCTTGTTCAAAGGCCTTCATTATGACTGGGGTCATTTTTTTAAACCACTGAAAATTGCACATTTAATTTGTTTATACTAAACAAAGCAAAAGCACCTTTCTCTCAACCCTAGATGACTATCAAGACTCTGGATCAGAAATGCTAAACCAGAACAGAAGAGACTACCTTAGCTTTCAGTGCCCCTTAAAAAACAAAACAAAACTTAAGAGGACATCAGACAGCTAGTTACTTTATATTGTTCTACTTTCTCTACCTTTTCAACCTCAAAGGACTTTGGTTTAATACAGATAAATTCCAGTATCTCAGCCCTTTGCAGCACCTTTTATAGCATTTATACATCAAGGTCTTTTTTTTTCAGGGTTGGTTAGCATGTTGGATTTAATTATCAGAAGCAGCCTTGGAACATACAAATATGACAATGTCTGCAACACCTTAAAACAGACATGTCCTTTTCTAGGATCATCTGTGGACAGCAATTACACAATTCCAGAAAAAGATGTAGCCCATTTTTCCTTCCTTTCTATTACCAATATAAAGGAGTCTCTAAAAATGTGACATACCTGTAACCGTATTTAAAAGTATTTGAAAAGGGATTGTAAAAATGTCATTCATTCATTCTGCAATATTAATCTGTTTAAATCAAGTAAGGCAAAAAATATCAATGTTATTGCAATACTCCTATTCTTTTTTTCCCTGCCCCATTTTGATCAACTTCCATTAGAGTTGTTCCAAACAGATGCTGCTGGGGAATTCTGGCAGTTGAAGTCCACACAGCTTCCACTTGCCCAGCCCTACCCACTGTAAGAGATGTTCATTTGGAAGGCATCTCCTGTTAAGTTCAACTTCCTCCATATAAATCCAATTTCAGTATGCTGACATACACCTGATCAGTTCTTTTGCCTTTTCCTACCTCATACAAACCAATGGACTCTACTGCCTGGACTCCTAAATCCTCCATCGTAGCAGCCCAAGCCAAACCTGATAGGAGCTGTGGCATTCCCTTCCTAGGATGAACCTTCACAGCAGTCAAATGGAACTTCCCTTTGGAGGGAGGGCAAATCACAGTCAAGCCCTTTTTAGTAAAGGCGTCTTCCAGACTTTGAGCCAGGGCTCCCAATTGGGGTACAGGGTCTGGTGCCAAGTACAAAACCTGTGAATTAAAAGACTCCACATTACGGAAGGAGAGAAGCAAGAAGATGGCAGCAGTCGCTGAAAACCAGTCTGAAGTTCTTCCTGAGCCATCATTGCTTTGTGGGTTTCTTCAGGGGTATCCAAGTGCAGCAGGCAAAGGGTGACATGCAGTGTAGCTCTGGGCACACAGAAGGGAGCAAAGTCTGAGCTGACTGCCTCCTGGAAATGTTTTGCAGCTTTCTGGGTTTCTGGGCTAGTGAGCAGGATAGGAATGAAATGGGTGGAACGCCCCTTTGGGTAGCAGAAACTCCTCCCCTCCTTTCCAAATCCATGTTTTCTCTCTCCACCATCACTGGTTCATTTTCTATTCCGACAGCAGAAACATATTTGAATTCTTCACATAACTGAGCCAACTAGCTCTCTTTTTTTTTGCTTGGCTATGTTTCCTTGGTTGATGGACATGTCTTCAACCAACTCCAAATTATCCTCAGCTTCCCCCAAAGCCATCACTAACTTTTGTGCACTACCTGTCCCGTTCAACTCTTGCTGAATCCCCATCTACCTCCTCTTCAACTTGGAGGCTATTTGGAAGACCTGATATTTCCTTCATGGGCTGTGTGTCGTCTTCACCTCTAAGATGGCTTTCCCACTTCCTGTGAACCCAAAAACTTTAGTCGGTGTGACTGACTTTGTCCCAAACCACACGGTCTCTACTTAAAATACTGCATCCTATGTTTAGGAATTGCCAGTACACCAGGACCAACTGAAGCTACATCCTCCCACTAGAAAGAAGTAAAAGAATCTTCTTAAGATTCCCAAGAACTGGTCAAGGTAGACCAGGGATGTCAAACTCAAGGCCCATGGGCCGAATCTGGCCTATGATGAGGCCAGATCCGGCCCGCGCGGCCATCCTGCAAACTTAAGGGGCCGGCCCTTGTTGCTTCGGGCCGGCCCACACCATCCCAGTGGGCAGGTGTGCACACAGGAGGTGGGCACATGCACCGTGTGCAGGGCAACGAAAGTAGTCTGGGACTATGGTAAAAAAAATAGTGCAGACCTTCTAACTTCATGAGACTTTTTTTTTGTGAGAAGTTGGAAAGTCTGAACTATTTTTTTTTTACCATAGTCCCACAAACTACTTCTGTTGCCCTGTATGTGGCAGAGGTGAATGGAGCTGGAAAGCAGGTTAGTGAAGGGATGTGGCTGCCCTCGGGGTGAGGGTTTGGCATGGGTGGCCTGGCTGAAGGGCCCTCGGGTAAGCTGGGGCAGGGCAGGCGGGGCAGCTCCGCACCCCCTGCCTTGCTTCATCCTCAAAATTGAGTTTGACAACCCCTGATTTAGAGCATCTAGGGCGTGGGACTTAGTTTACACTTTTGGCTACGGTACATGCTAGGCTGTTAGTATTGCATACTGCAAGCCCTGGCACTCCCACTAGAGAAACAGCCAATGCCACATATTCAGCTTTCGAGAAGTGGGAGACTTGAGTCTTAATTGGGGGTTAATATTTGGAGATCCCTCTTTTGTTGTCTCTGTAATGAGGGCATCAGCATGATTAGTCGCCCTAAGGTGCATGGGCCACCTGTGGAGTTTGCTGGTAGGCAAGTAAGAGTAAGCTTTTAACCCACACAGCAAGAACCACCCTGGGGGAAGCCTCATATAACTACTAGGGACAAAAGGATAGTTTTGGTATGGTTGCAGGTTCTGTGTTGTTGACACTCTGATGTTCTGAGACTTTGGGGTCCTGGCACCCTGTTAGTCTGAAACATCTGGCTGAGTTGGTAACAGCAGCAACGTGTAGTGTATACATAATTATATACTTTTAAGTCTGAACTGACTCCCCAATCGAAGATGTTGGAATAAATGACTGTAAGAGGGAAATCCCTGAGCCTAGTATCATTGATTATGGCTTGTGACCCTGATGCTGCTCCCATTAAGCATGAGGTCAGGATCAGGGGTGGGATTCTACCAGTTCTGACCAGTTCTATAGAACCCCTTGTTAACTTTCTAAGCAGTTTGGAGAACCGGTAGTTAGAAGAAATCTCCTTTTGGTTTTTTCCACCCTTATTACATTCTTGGCAGTATGCCTAGACTTACTGTCTCTGAAGGAGTTTTTTTTTCCTGGCACTTTCTTAAAGGGGAAGGGTTGTTTTAAGCTTTTTACACTGCTGTTGGGAGGAGATATTCCCCTGGAAATACTTCCAGCTGACATGCAATTGCGGTTTTGGTCCGCACTTGGAGGGCCGCTCATTGTTAAGGCCAAATACGTCAAGAAGACTCCACGCAGGTTCTTCCTCAGATGAGCTGACCCGACACAGAGTCCGGGGCTCTTTTATTGGGTGAGTATAGGCAGGGTTTAGCAAATACACGTTACAAATCATGCCATATAAGGTATTTTTGCTATATATGTTACCACAGTAAATTTTCCTATACAAGCTTCACTTTTGTGCGAGTAAGGTATAGAAACGTTGCCGTTTGTGGTTTCGTGGTTAGAACGGGATATGTAGAAACAGACAGATAGTGCAGCTACATTTTTCACTGCTAACTTCCTGTACATGGTCCGACTCTGGTAAGAATCTACACATACAGGTTACACAAAGGTTACATGTCAAATACAAAAGCAAGGGTTATATATGTCTAATACAAAGCAAAGGTTAAAGATGTCAAATACAGAAATGACTTAATGGATCTTCGCCACATCTCTGTTTTTGTTTTTCAAAGGTAACTGTCTCCTTCCTCAGAGGGTGAAGGGTGGGGTGTACAAGGAGATGCTGCTAGGGTTCTGGTCAGTGGTGTCATCTTCATCCTCACTGCTCATGGTGAAGAGATTTTGTTCTGATACATTATCCTGTGGCACGAGTTGATAGGTGCTGCTATATTTCTGGTTTAACAAAGCATTCTGAGATTCTAATACTAGAGTCTCTAATGAATCTATTTTGCTCTCGATAAATGTTGAAAGGCGTTTTAGCAAGCATGGCCCAAATGTGCATAGCAAATAAGCAAAATTTTAAAGGTTCCGCAAGTGAGCCAAGGAGGAATTTGTGCCAACTCAAACCACCCTTGTTGACCCTCCTTCCCTTCTCCAGATGTTCAGGCCTTCCCGGAGTTTGTTCATGGAGTTCTGAACTATGCCAGAGTGATCTGCATAGAAACAACATTCTTCTCTTAAAGCAACACATAACCCCCCTTCTTGTAGGAAAAGTAGGTCAAGTCCTCTTCGATTTTGCAAAACTACTTCTGAGAGAGGAGGTGAGGGATTTTGTAAGTGAGAGATAGAGGTTTCTATTCTTTCCAGGTCTTCGTCAATAGCAGCCCTAAGGTTGTGATATTGAGAATATTGATGTGCAAAAGAGGCTATTCCAGTACCTGCTCCTGTTAGGCCAAGTCCCACTAACAGAGCTACCGTGAGGGTGGAGATAGGCTCTCGCTGTGCCTAACGAGTTCTGACCCTGAGTAGGTGTTGTAAATGTCTTCCTCTGTGTGAAGGTATATATGTGGCATAACTTGGACGAGAATGCAAAACCTGCGGTGTTAATCACATGGCCGTGGGCACAGGCTGTAAGGCCTGTAGAACAGGCCCACCATCCATTTCTAGGTGGTATGTAAAAGAGTGTTGTGTTGATTGTGCTATGTGTTGTATTGCAGTATTGTTTATACTGTGTAGGTACCTTTCCAATGCAGGTCCCCTTACCTGAGATTGACTGCAGTGTTTGTGAGCCATGTTTCCATCTGCATGCCTCATCGCTTGAGGAAATTGTATGGAGAAACAAACCCAACGGCCTCGTAGGGGCTGGACATTGTAGCAAAACCAACAGGCTATAGTAAGGTTGGGATTGGTGCTATTCACCAATTGATAGGTGGCTTTGCGATGTCCCACAGAGGGTTCCCAGGGCGGCGCTGTGGAGGGAAGTAAGAATAAACAGCAGGAGTAGAAGAGCTTCCTAGGACTGGAATAGCTTTTCCCAGGAGTTCTGGTGGATGGTGGGGTGGCCCTATGTTCTGTTAATACATTGTTAGGACCTATCGGTACTGGGGTCTTGCAGGGGTTTGTATTAGTTTTATGGTAAAAATATTTCCATCATTCCGGATCTATCATAAATGCGACCTCCCCAGGTGACCTGCCACCCCGCATACAGTTTTCCCTGACTGGTGAAGGAAACCTTTACCGGATTACATTTCTGGGGTTTATCCCTTCCACATAGTAAGTTCTCGCAGCCTTTCTTAGCGTAATAAAGTCACCTGTGAGAGGAGGGGTCCATGATATGTGTCCCATGGAGACGCAATCCCAGCTTGCACAAAAGTATACCCCCCCACTTATTTCTGTGAGCTGTTTCCTTCTTATAGCCAGGGCAGACATAGAAAGGCCATTTCTTCATAACTCTGGGGCTCAGCATGCCAGGTCTGTAGTTTTGTAGTTCTCCAAGCACCATTTCTCCAAAGTCAAAGTATAGGTCAGGAAACCAAGATCCCGCACTGCCATGGATGAAGTGGAGTTCAGGATGTCTGAGTGGCCAATACCACCCATGTCAGGTTTTGGGGTCGGTGGGGATTGCTTTGAGCGGGTTGAGGTGTGTAAAGGGCAATGCTGAGTAGCTGAATGGCAAAGGGTAGTTGCAGCATTTCTTTTGGTCAAGAGCTGCAAGATGATGAGAAAGGAACAGTCTTAATGTTGCTTAACTAAATAAGGTCTGGTGTGTCTGGCCGGAACCCAAAGCACTCGGTCAGGTAGTTGGATGGCTGCGTAACCTCGACCCCAGGTGATGAGATCAGCAGGTCCTTTCCATGTCAGGTCAGGTAAGCAACGGTAGTATACCTGTGGTTTGGGTAGATCTGCAGATGAGGGAGAGGAAAAGTGTCGCTCTGCAGCGGTAGTTAATGGATGTCCAGTTAAATTTATGAAATTCAGAGTATATAGACAAAGATTTAAGGTATTTTGTATCGATGGGAGGCCGGGGGGGGGTTTCCCCTGTTTCAAATATCGACGAGTGCATGTTTAAGTGTCTGGTTGCGCTCTGCCAAGGCCTGGCCTTGGCTGTTGTAAGGTATTCCAAATTTATGGATAATATCCCATCGGTACAAAACTCTGACATGGCAGAACTTGTGTCGCAGGACCATTATCAGTTTTAGCTCTTTTGGGCCCCAACGATGCAAAGGTTCGAATACAGTGATTGATCACATGTTTAGAGGCTTCTCTGAGGAGTGGCCATGATAAACCCTGAAAATGTATCTATGGAAACGTGGAGATATTTCCAGGGGCAAAAGGAGCATATTGGGTAACATCCATTTGCCATATTTGGCAGGCTTGTGTGCCTCTGGGGTTGACCCCATAGGAATAGCGTTAGCCTGCTGACTGCAAGTAGGGCATTGCTGCCGGATGGCTGCCGCCTCAGCAGCTGTGATGCCAAATTGTTTTATGAGCTTTGTATTTTGGTGAAAATATGAGTGGCTTTCCCAAGGTGTTGCAGGTTGCACAGGCAAGATCAAATGTGCAGCTGCATCATCTGCCCTATTGTTACCTTCTTGGAGCACACCAGGGAAAGGTTGGTGGCTCCTAATATGAGCAACAAAAATGGACAATTTCGTTCTGCGATTAGGGACTGCAGAGCACAAAATAATGCCAATAAATCAGGTTCAATAGATGGTGATAGGTATGAGCCAAATATTGTTAAAACAATTTGAGAAACATACAAGCTATCGAGAATCAAATTAATTGGGACTTTAGAAAAAGCTGAAAAGCCAAAATTGCAGCGGCCAATTCAGCACGCATGAGATTTTTGTGGTGGCGTTGTTTTGTTTTCCAACTGCCCTGCAGTTGCCAGGCGCAAGCACCTCGTTCCTTGCTGCCATCAGCAAAACAGTGATAGCCCGTGGCAGGTTGGGTGGATATTGGGGATTGCCAATTTAGGGGAGGGCACAAACCATTTGAAAACGTGGATCAGCTGGTGGGTGGCATGAGACTTCTCCCGCCAGTCAACCAATGCAAATTGTAATTCTTGTGAAGTTTGGAACAACGATTCCCAAATTTGGAGTGAAAAAGGTACAAAAAGTTTTTCTATTTCTATGCCCAACAATATCTTTGAGCGCTGTCTAATTTTTATAATTAATTGTGCAATTTGAGATGGCCTGGTTGTAATGGAACTTCTTGGAGTGTGGGACAAATGGATCCACTCCAAAATGTGCACCTTGTCAATCTTCTGAATCAATGCTGCAGTGAAAAGCTTTGGAGTAGTAAGGATTACTGTGGATAAGGAAACATTTGGTTGCATCCTATCCACCCAAGTCTTAGCCATTGCTTTATTCACCCCTCAATTGCTGTTAATTGTGCTGGCTGTAAGGCAATTTTGTCGCCGGATTTTGTCCCAGCGTTAGTGCAGCGAATAGTGGTGACAATTCTGCCGTGGTTAAAGCCAAATAAGGCCGTGCCCAATTTATTGTACCCAGGTATTGTTGTAATTGTACCAAGGTAGGCTGAGGAGGCAGATGTAGCGACGCAAGGATGGGAATGCTGCTGAAAGCAACATTTTATGCCCTAAATATATAAAAGGTGACATAGTTTGAATTTTTCTGGGGCAACATGAAGACCTCCTTGGGCCAGGAGATCCTTAAGTTGTGAAAAGGTAGCAAATACAGTGCCCTGCGGTCCAGGTGCTGCTACCAGAATATCATCCATGTAATGATAAACTAAAAATGTGGGATAGGCCAAACGATATGGATGCAGAATCTTGCTTACATAATATTGACACATGGTGGGGCTGTTTAACATACCCTGAGGCAATACTTTCCACTGAAATCTTTGAGTTGGTTCAGAGTTATTTAAGACTGGCAATGTAAAAGCAAAGAGTATACGATCTTTTCATGTAATGGAATGGAAAAAAGCAATCTTTCAAATCAATAATCATTAAATCATAATTCTTGGGTATCATGTTAGGTTAGGCAATCCACATTGCAATGCCCCATGGGCTGTAATATAGCATTAACAGCTCTTAAATCAGAAAGAAAGCGATATTTCCCTGATTTCTTTCGAATTACAAAAACTGGAGTGTTATAGGGGCTTTGTGAGACCTCAATGTGTCCCTTTGAAGTTGTTCTTGGACTAATTGGGTTAATATTTGTGTTTTTCTTGGGTGAGTGGCCATTGATCCACCCACACCGTGTGTCAGTTTTAAGTGCAGCCGTAATGGTTTAATATCTGCTACTGTCATTTTTATTCAAGTGTGAGCTTAGCCTTAAATTGAGACATCAGATCCCTGCCCCACAAATTGGTGTGTAAGGGCAAAATGACCGGTTGAAAATATGCGGTGCAGGAAGTATCTGACGACGTTACCGCAGCCAATGTTTGCTACGGACTGCATTCTGTATGCCCCCACTCGGACAGCTGGGCTTTCAGTTTCCCATTCGTCCGCCATTCGCTGGCACGGATGACACTCCGCTCCTGTGTCCAAAAGACCAGAAAAACTTGTCAGATTTTGAATGTCATGAGGGGATGACTTGCTACAACGGGTTGTTCTAATGCTAGCAGTCCGCCAAACCCAGTGGTGGAGGAGGCATGGGAATGGCCGTAGCAACCAATTCTCCTTCATCAAAATGTGTTGGGGTGTTACCATTACTACCATTGCCACAGAAGAAAAATCATCTGAATCTCTCAGAAAGGGCGAGGCCATTATCCCTCGAACCATAAGGTCTCGGATAGGGATCACCAGGAGTGGCAGTTTGGGTGGCAACGGCTTCACCGTATCGGACGGTTGGCAAAAATACACTGTCCCTGGGATGGAAATGTCTATGGCTTCTGATGCTACAATGTGAATGGTAGGAGATGAAGCAGTTGTGTCAGCCTTTGTGCGGGGCTGGCTGTATGCCCGGCTCTAGTTTCCCTGACTGGACACGGGACGGATGTACACTGACTAGCCCAATGGAATCCCTTTACATTTTGGACAAACCGTTTTTGGTTTTGCTTTGTGTACCCACCACCTCCTCTTGCTCTACATTGTGCTTTAAAATGTCTTGGTTTTCCACAATTAAAACAATTTCCTTGGGTTTGTTGGTGACCTTGGTGAATCGCCATTGCCAAAGTTTCCATATTATATGAATTCGTCACGATACGGCACGCCTTCAAAAAATCGGAAAGTGAGGCATCAGGCTTTGCAGCCAAAGGTTGAAGGATGCGTCTGCAATCCTCATTTGCATTTTCATAAGCCAATTTCAAGAGTAATTCAGCCCTTGCTTCTTTGTTAACAATTTGCCTCTCAACTGCCTTTTGCAATTCCTCCACAAAATCTTGATAAGGCTGATTGGGTCCCTGATGAATTTTAGAAAAGAGCCAGTGGCGTGCCTGAGGCATCATCCACCTTCTCTATGGCTCTAAGGGCTGCAGCACTTATGTGAGAAAAATTGCTTGAGGCAATAGTGCCTGTGCTGTCATACTTGCCATGGCTCCACTACCAAAGATGTGATCTGTCGTTTGACACCCCAGTCGACGCAAGCAGTCAATTCTGCCTCTCAAAAATCGGACTCCCATACTACATACTGTGGCCCTGTCAGGATCATGCTAAACAAATCCTTCCAATCTTGTGCAAGCATAAAAAGGTATTTGCAAGTGTTTGGATTAAACCACGAACGTATGGTGCTTGAATGCCATAAAGCGAGGTTGCTTGCTTTATGTCTCTGATTGTCTTAATTGGGATCGGTTCTAATTGTGGGTCAAATTGACCATTGCCAATCAGGACTAATTGTACAGGATAAAGGGAACAGTTACTTAGTTCGTCCATGTCCAACAAGCCTTGTTGACGAGCTTGTATCATTGCTTTTGCAATGGCTCCCATAGGGGATGAATTAGTCATTGGTGCGAAGGGACACCGGACGGTGATTTTACTGTGGAGGTAAAGCTTCTATGTCTTTTCCTTCTGGTTGGGCAATTTTTTCATGTTTGGTTGATATGGCGGTGGCTTTTCTTTGCAGGTGGCATCAGAAAACGACTGTCATGGATTTTAGACATTCCATGATAATTCGCCATGTCGCTAAAATTTTGGGTGGGGCTCTAGGTTGTTCATGGAAATGAATTCCAATTTTATCCATACTG
>SOZL01000027.1:986343-1016548 GCA_009733165.1 Naja naja | reverse complement strand
AATTCATGTTCCAATAAAAAATTGTATATTTTGGATATCAAACCTTTGTCTGGGCTCATAAGAATCTTATCAAACTGTGTGTCATTCAATTCAATTCCATATTCTTTTACGTCTTTGTTATATCTTAGTTTAATTTGGAAATAAGACCATGTGTCGATAGAGATTCCTTGGGTCACTAACTCCTGTAAGGGTTTCAGTTTCCCTTCTTTATCTCAAATTTGATGGTACCTAAGTTTTTTGGAGATATCTAAAGTATTAGGATAAAACATCGCTTCCATTGTAGAAAGCCATCTTGGAATTCTAGTTATCAATTTTTGCCTAATATCAGTCCATGTTTTAATTAAAGCATTTCGGGTAATGTGTCTCCTGAAGTAAGAATGGGTTTTATTATTAGGGTTCCAAAGGAACGCGTGCCAACCTATGTGTAAATCATGGCCCTCAATTGTGAGAATTCTTTTGTTTCTCAGTTTTATCCAATCCTTTATCCATGTTAAAGAAGCCGCTTTGTAATATAATTCCCAGGCCGGTAGTCTAAATCCACCTCCACTTTTGGCATCCTGTAGAAAGGTTTTTTTATTCTTGCTTTCTTTCCTGCCCAGATAAACTTTGCAACAACTTTGTCTAATTCCTTGAAAAAATTTTGTCTAATAATATAGGAATTGTTTGCAATAAGTATAAGATTTTTGGTAGAACGTTCATCTTGATTGTTGCTATTCTTCCTAAAAACGAAATCTGTAGTTTATTCCATTTTTCCAAATATTTCCTAATTTGCTTCAACAGCTTTTCATAATTATCTTCTTTCAAATTTAAGGTTCTTGCTCTCATCCATATACCTAAATATTTCACTTTATTTACAATTTGTAACCCCATTCTCTCTTGTAACTGATTTTGTTTACTATATATCATATTCTTGACTAATAATTTAGTTTTTTCTTTATTTATTTTAGTCCGCTAGGTTTCCAAATTTTTCTATTTCATTTATTAGTATTGGGCCTGTATCTAAAGGTTCTTCCATAAGAACCACTAGATCATCTGCAAAGGCCTGTAATTTATATTCCTGACTTTTAATTTTTAGTCCTTTGATATTAGGATTAGCTCTAACTCTTTCCAATAAAGTTTCTATTACTGTAATAAAAAGCAGAGGGGACAGGGGACATCCCTGTCTAACCCCCTTCTTAATCTCAAAGTATTGTGTTGCATCACCATTAATCAATAATTTGGCTTTCTGTGTTGAATAAACTGCATTTAACATATTTAAAAATTTATCACCTGGAACCATCAATTTGAATTGTGTTTTCATAAAATCCCAATTTAAGTTACCAAATGCCTTTTGTGTATCTAAAAAGACCAATGCCGCCTGGCTTCCTGGGTGCACCTCATAGTATTCCAGTGTGTTTATTACCATTCTTACATTATGCCTAATTTGTCTTGTGGGAAGAAATCCATTTTGGCTGGAGTGTATTTTTTCGCATAGTATTTTCTTTAATCTTTCGGCCATTATTGCCATAAATATCTTATTTATTTATTTATTTATTTATTTATTTATTTATTTATACTTGAACTTGTATGCCGCCCCATCTCCGAAGACTCGGGGCGGCTCACAGCTAAAAACATATACAATAAATATTTAAAAATAATTAAACAAAGACAAGCCCAAATATAAGACGTAAAACAATAAACATTAAAACCCTCCCTCCCCAAGGAGGGGTCACAGCCAGGTTGGTCAAATAACCAGGTCTTTAGTTCACGGCGGAAGGTGCGAGATCGGGGCCAGGCGGAGCTCCAAAGGCAGTTGATTCCAGAGGTCAGGGGCGCGCGAAAAA
This sequence comes from Naja naja, assembly GCA_009733165.1. Classification (NCBI taxonomy): domain Eukaryota; kingdom Metazoa; phylum Chordata; class Lepidosauria; order Squamata; family Elapidae; genus Naja; species Naja naja. The sequence continues at coordinate 1,014,725 of SOZL01000027.1, read as the reverse complement.
AGGCTCGTCGTCGGGGAGTCGCCAGCGGCACTGACCCGCGGGACCCCGAGGAGTCCTTGCCTATGAGCTCGCACAGGCGGCCGGTACTAGATATCGGAAGAAGACGCCCTCAAATATTGAGGACCCATGCCATGTAGGACTTTGAATGTCAAAACTAAAACCTTGAATCTCACCCGAGCGCAACGGCAGCCAATGTAGGCCGCGCAGGAGGGGGGCAACATGGGAGAACCGGTAACTCCCATCACCACCAGCCGCCGCATTTTGCACCAGCTGCAATCTCCGGATGGTATGCAAGGGCAGTCCTAAATAGAGAGCGTTGCAGTAGTCGAGTCTAGAAGTGACAAAGGCATGAGTAACTGTGCGCAGGGCATCCCGGTCCAGAAAAGGGCGGAGTTGTCGAACTAGACGGAGCTGGGCAAAGGCCCCCCTGGCGACGGCCCCCACCTGCTCCTCCAATCGGAGCCGTACATCCAGGAGGACCCCCAGATTCCGCGCCCTATCCACAGGGGGCAACACCTCTCCCCCTATGGCCAAAGATGGACAATCTAAACTGGGCCGAGATGCCGATACGCACAGCCACTCAGTCTTGGCCGGGTTGAGTCGAAGCATGTTCCTACTCATCCAGATCCGTACCGCATCCAAACACCAGGACATCAGGGAGAGGGCATCACTGATCTGGCCTGGGGTGGAAATATACAGCTGAGTATCATCAGCGTTGATGGAATCGCACCCCAAAACCACGGATGATCTCACCCAGCTGTTTCATGTAGATGTTAAATAGGAGAGGGAAAGGACCGACTGCGGGACCCCACAAGAGAGAGCCCTTGGGGTCGACCAACCCCTCCACCAACACGATTGACGCCTCGAGAGGGTAGGAGGAGAACCACTGAAGCACAGTGCCCCCACTCCCAACCCCCAAGGCGGTGCAAAAGGATACCATGGTCGATGGTATCGAAGCCGCTGAGAGGTCTAATAGGACCAGGACCGAGGAAAACCCTGTCCCGGGCCCTCCAGAGATCATCCATCAGCGCACCAATGCCGCTCCGCTATGACGGTCGGAAGCCCGATTGATACGGATCCAGGTAGTCCGCTTCATCCAGAAAGAGCGGACCTGCTGAGCCACCACACTTCAACAACCTTCGCCAAAAGCGAAGGTTGGAGACCGGACGAAGTTGTCTAACACGGTCGGGTCCAGGGCAGGCTTCTTCAGGAGGGGTCTCACCACCGCCTCTTTCAAGGCGGAAAGACAAATGAAGCATTGACAACTGCCCAGAGCCAACCGCAGGTGGCCTCCCTGGCGCATAAGTCAGCCAGGAGGGACACGGGTCCAACAAACATGTGGTGGAACTCAGCCGCGATAATTCTGTCCACTTCATCCTCGAAACAGGATCGAACTCATCCCAAATAGCAGTGGCCAGACTACCTGCCACTCGTTCCTCAGACCCCTGCAAATCGGAGGACAACCCGTCCCAATGTGAGTGATCTTATCCGACAGATATTGGCCAAACTCCTCAGCCCTACCCGCAACGGGTCCGCCCTCCTCAAGGAAGGAGGAACGGGTAACCCAAACAGGGGCTGGGCGGCTATCTGTGGGCGCTATGAGAGTGGAGAGATAAGACCTCCTCGCCTCTCCCATAGCCACCAGGTAAGTCCTAATATAGGCTCTTAGCTGGGCACGGTCGGATTGGGAACGGGTCGACCTCCACCTGCTCTCTAACCCCTCGACGGCGTTTCATCTCCCGGAGCTCCTCAGTATACCAAGGGCAAACCGGGATCCACGGGTAAGGGGACGCATGGGGACAACCCTGTCGAGGGCCCTCCGGCGCAGCCCGTTGCCAGGCAGTTGCCAGATCCTCGCAGAGCTGTGAACAAGGGAAGAAGGAAAAAACCCAGTTCTGCCTGGAACCTCTCAGGGTCCATCTGGCTGGGGAACCATCTAAGTGGCTCCTCATCCCAGCAGTGGGGGACGGCCTGTTGGAAGACCAGCCGTAGGAGATAGTGATCAGACCATGGAACGGGCAAGACTGTAGAAGTAACTTGCCCTCTGTCACTCCGCCACTGTTCAGAGATAAAACTAGGTCAGGAGCATTTTCCCCTCGTGGGTAGGGCCTTGAATCAACTGGGTCAGGCCCATGGCCTCCATAGAAGCCATGAATTCCTGGGCCAAACCGACCCCCCAGGGAAGGCAAGTTGAAGTCCCCCAAGACCATCAGGTCTGGGAACTCCACCGCCACCCCGGAGAGGAGATCGAAAGCCCAGGTAGGGCAGCTGCCACACAGCTGGGGAAAGGTATGCTAGCAGCAGGCCCACCCGACCATTAGGCCCGCACCTCAGGAGGAGGATCTCACTCCCGCCTATCTCTGACACAGAGACCTCCCTTGGAAACATGGTCTCCCGAATAATCACGGCCACCCCACCACCCCTACCCTGGGCCCGTGGCCGGTGCAAAGCCCGAAAACCTGGTGGGCATAAATCAACCAGAGGGACACCCCCCTCTGGGCCCAACCAGGTCTCAGTGATGCAGGCCAGGTCGGCAGCCTCCTCCTCAATGATCTCCCGGAGGAGGGAAGACTTATTAGCCACCGACCTGGCATTAAAATACACCAGCCTAAGCCCAGGGATCCTAGTTCCGCTGCCCCCTAGGGAGGAGGCCATAGGGTCAGAGTGCGCAACCAGCCTTAAATGTTGGGTGCGTGATCCCCTTACCTGATATGGCCCTAAGCCTCGCCGTCCTCTTCCAATCCCGACCACCCTGGGAATCGCAGCCCCCACCTCAGGGCCCGGAGCCTTGCTGGCCCCCAACCCCCGCACACTCCCGCCGCACCCCGGGCTGCAAGAAGACCCCTCCGTCACCCCCACCAATCCCTTTAAGACATCGAATTAAAAATTTTAAAATTCGACCCTTAGCTCTCAATTTAGAATTTAACCCCTTGGCTGCAGCATGCCACCTCTCGGGATCCCAAGATCCGTCATCAAGGTAAGCTGTCGACAACCCACTGGGCCAGCTCAAGGACAAGGGCGCAGTCCTGAGCGCCCACAATTCCGGGTGTGAGTAGGGTCCCATAACAATAGATGACAAGTTCATAAGGGGATAGGGCAAAGTGTGGCATCACATAACCGGTGAAAGATGTTAAAATATCTGAATGGAGAAAAAGAGGATGAGGATACAGGCAACAGTAATCCAGAATTTCAGTCTCATAAATGGCCTCTCACATCCATTTAGAGACCGAAGGTGACAATAAATGGCCAGCCGCACTCTCACCACGGCGGTCCAAAGCAATCTTAAAAACTGAAGGGTCCGATGTTAAATCCCTCTACTCTCTCACAGTAGAGGGATAGTCCTCCCATCGTCCTCACACGACAATGGGACCTGTCCAATCCAAAGTCCTGGAAAGGTGAAAGGTCCAGATAAAGATGAATAAGGACCGCGGCCACTGGGTGGAGATGATGTTACACCCCCAAAGTTCCATAGAAATGGGGGGCAGGGGAGGCGAACTGGTGCAGGAAAGACGGCAGTAGTGGACCAGCATAGCGCAATGGGCAGGAAAGTCCAGAGGAGTCCTAAATATCGGGCTCCTCACCATAGGCAGGGTCCAGGGCCACAAAAGACAGCCATCCGCAGGGGAAGCATCTGTTCCCCCCCCCGCCAGGCCAGTAACAGCCCACCCGACCCGGCCGACATCCGATGGAACCAGCATTCCTGGTTAGATTCAATCCAGCCACCAGGAGAGGAAAAGCAGCAGCATCGTCCCAGGGGAGTAGGCCACCGCCCCTAAACAGTCCGGGGGCTCGTTGGCTGGCCCAGAGGTCCACAGTGGCAGCCTTTGAACTCGCCCCCACTAATGCCATAGTTCCGGCCGGTGCAACCTCCGCAGGCCCGCAAACAGCCTGGCCGCCAAGGCCGCAAAGCTCACCACCACGACCGGCATCCTCCTCCGAACGGCCACTGCCTCCATCTTCCCCGCAGCCTCCATCAGCGCCGTCACAGCCATTTCCGTTGACGAAAGCCGCAGCCGGAGCCTCCACCGAGGCAGCCAACATCGCCGCCCCCGCCGCTCCAGCCGCTGCCGCCAGCGAGAAGACCAAGGTCGACACCACCGCCGCCCAGCTCACCACTCCGTCAGCGCCGCAAGCGCCTCCCCACAGCCGCTGGAGAAGCCGCCGGACCCGCAGCCACCGGAAAAGCCGCCGGGCCGCCGAACTCTCCAGCAGAAATCTCCAGCCAGGAATCGCCATTTCCCAGCCCGGGACACAGAGCCGTCGAGCACGAAGGGCTAGGCAACGGCTCGGCGACCACCCAGCTGTCCCGCAAACAGCCCAACCCCATGCCTGGACTCTCTCACACAATCCAGGTGAGGCAGGGGCATCCAGGGAATCTCCATCGGCACCCCTTCGCCAGACCGAGCACACATCCCCCGGAGCCCTCTCAGCGTCCGCCCTCCATCTTGGGCATGCGCAAACCAAACAATCGGTGTTTAATAATGAAATTGGCCTATAGTTCTTTATTTGGGTAGCATCTGCGCCTTCCTTTGGGATTAATGTTATGTAGGCCTCCTTCCATGAATATGGCATTTTTGCCCTCTCTAATACCTCATTACAGACTTTCAAAAAAATATTATCTATTATCTTGCCCATCTCTTTATACAGCTCATTGGGCAAACCATCTGGACCTGGTGTTTTATTTCTCTTTTGTTTTTGTATCACCCCTCTCAGTTCTTCTAGGGTTATTTCTCTATTAAGTAACTCCTTTTGACTTTCCATTAATATATTCACATATCCTTCGCTCAGGTATTGTTCTATTTTGTCTAGATCAATTGTTTCTTGGTCGTATAAGTTTTCAAAATATTTCCTGACAATTTCCTTTTTTCTCTCAAGGTCTGTTTCTAACACTCCCTCACTGTTCTCTAACTGACATATCATTCTTTTTTGGTTTTCTTTCTGTACGCCAACCACCTACCTGGTTTATTGGCATGTTCAAAGTAATTTTGTCTTACATATTGTAATTTTTGCATTAACTCTTCCTGTTCCAAATTATTGATCTCATGTTTAAGTACGAGTATTTGCTTTTCATTTTGCTCATTCTTTTGCTGGTTTTCCAATTTCTCTAGTTTTTCCAGTAAGGCCCATCGCTGCCCCTCTCTTTTTTTCCTCCTATTAGCAATGTAAGCTATAGAGATTCCCCTTACATACGCTTTCATAGTATCCCATATGTTCTGCAATGAGATATCTTGGTTATAATTGATCTGGAAAAAATTTGTTAATTCTTCCCTCAATTTTGAAAGATAATCTTCTTCTTTAATTATCTGTACATTGAGAGACCATCTACTTTTATTTTGTAATTTACTTTTCAGTGTTACCAGAATTGGTTTATGGTCTGCCCATGTGTTGGTTAAAATCTTTACATCCTGGATTTCTTTATATAGCTCATTGGTTCCCCAAACCATATCTAATCTAGACCATGAATTATGTGGACTGGAATAAAAAGTATACTGTCGCAAATCTGGGTTCCTTTTTCTCCATACATCAACCAGCTCAAATTCCTCCGCCATCTCAAAGAAAGGTTTAGGTAATATATTCTTTCTTTTATATTGATAGTAGACGCTATTATAATCTTGATCTTTATTGCATATTGCATTAAAATCTCCAATAATACATATTCTTTGTATATCAAATTCTATTAATTTTCTGTATAGTTTTTTGTAAAAGTCATGTTGGCACTTATTGGGGGCATAGATTCCTACTAACAATATTTTTTTATTCTGTATCTCAATTTCTACCATAAGTATTCTTCCTAAATTGTCTTTAGATGTTTTAGATGTTATATCTTTTTTCACATACAAAACTACTCTTTTTTTTTCCTCCGCTAATGATAGGTCTTTCCCTCTGCCTTGAAGGAGGCGGTGGTGAGACCCCTCCTGAAGAAGCCTGCCTTGGACCCGACCGTGTTAGACAACTTTCGTCTCCAACCTTAACCTTTTGGCGAAGGTTGTTGAAAATGTGGTGGCTCAGCAGGTTCGCTTTTCCTGGATGAAGCGGACTACCTGGATCCGTACCAATCGGGCTTCCGACCCGGTTACAGCACGGAGGCGGCATTGGTCGCACTGATGGATGATCTCTGGAGGGCCGGGACAGGGTCTTTCCTCTGTCCTGGTCCTATTGGACCTCTCAGCGGCTTTTGATACCATCGACCATGGTATCCTTTTGCGTCGCCTCCGGGGTTGGGAGTGGGGGCACTGTTCTTCAGTGGTTCTCCTCCTACCTCTCGGGCGGTCAATCGGTGTTAGTGGGAGGGTTGGCGACCCGAGGCTCTCTCTATGGAGTCCCGGGGTCGGTCCTTTCCCCTCTCTATTTAATATCTACATGAAACCGCTGGGTGAGATCATCCGTGGTTTTGGGGTGAAATTCCATCAATCGCTGATGATACTCAGCTGTACCTTTCCACCCCTGGCCAGATCAGTGATGCCCTCTCCCTGATGTCGGTGTTTGGATGCGATGCGGATCTGGATGAGTAGGAACATGCTCCGACTCAACCCGGCCAAGACTGAGTGGCTTTGCGTGGGCGTCTCGGCCCATCCAGGATTGTTTATCCTTGGCCATAGGGGTGAGTGTTACCCCCTGTGGATAGGGCACGGAATCTGGGGGTCCTCCTGGATGTCGGCTCGGTTGGAGCAGGTGGGGGCGTCGCCAGGGGGCCTTTGCCCAGCTCCGTCTTGTTCGACAACTTCGCCCTTTTCTGGACGGGGCGCCCTACGCACTTACTCGCCCTTGTCACCTCGAGACTTCGACTACTGCAGCGCTCTCTATCTAGGACTGCCCTTGCATACCATCCGGAGATTGCAGTTGGTGCAGAATGCGCCGCGGATGGTGATGGGAGTTACCGGTTCTCTCATGTTACCCCCTCCTGCGTGGCCTGCATTGGTTACCGATTGCGCTCGGGTGAGATTCAAGGTTTTAGTTTTGACATTCAAAGTCCTACGACATGGGTCCCCAATATCTGAGGGAGCGTCTTCTTCCAATATCTAGTGCCGGCCGCCCTGTGCGGGCTCATAGGCAGGACTCCTCGGGGTCCCATCGGCGAGCCAATGCCGGTTGGTACTTCCCGACGACGAGCCTTCTCTGTTGCGGCCCCGACCTCTGGAATCAACTGCCTCTGGAGCTCCGTCTGGCCCCTGATCTCCGCACCTTCCGCAATTAAAACTTGGTTGTTTGACCAACCCGGGCTGTGATCCTTCCTTGGGGGGAGGGATGTCTTTTAATCTATTTTATTGTTGTGTTTCATATTTGGGCTTGTTGGTTTAATGTCTTTTTAAATATTTATTGTTCTATGTTTTAGCTGTGAGCTGCCCGAGTCTTGGAGATGGGGCGGCATACAAGTTCAAATATAAATAAATAAATAAATAGGTATTTTTTCCCTAATTTTTTTTTTAAATTACATTTATATGCCGCCCTTCTCCGGAGACTCAGGGCAGCTTACAATTTTTGGCATACAACCCAGTGTGCTCAGCAATAGCCTTCATTCCATTGTATATGCCTGCTTATTACTAAGCGGCATTTTTTTACAAGGTCATCTAATTGCCCCCAACAATCTTGGGTCCTCAATTTACCTACCCCGAGAGGATGGAAGGCTGAGTCAACCTTGAGCCTGGTGGGATTCGAGCCTACAGCAGTTGTAGGCAGCTGGAACTTAAGTGCAGGCAATTAACAGCCTGAGCCACCAAGGCCCATAGACATCTCTGCTCTTTTGTTTTAATGTGAACTTCCTGGAGACAGATTATATCAGCTCGAGTTTTCTCTAATTTGTAAAACATTCTTTCCCTTTTTACTGGATCATTTAATCCGTTAATATTGATAGAAATTAAGTTTACTCCTTTGTTCATCCTCTCTCTTACTCTTAAGTCACTGTATTCCTATTTGACGTTTGGCTCCTTGTCCTTGCTCCTACTTCTCTTTGCAATAACTCCTCGGGGTCTCCTTTCCCCTCCCTCTCCTTTTCCCTCCCATTATTTCTGTTGTGTACTTAATCCTGGCTCTCGATATCATCTCTACTGCTTAGTTCCTCTATGGTTCCCCCCACCTGTTCGAAGAAGACTTGGGCTTTAGATAAGGTGTCGATCTTTATTCTCTTTTCCTTCCAAGTTACCAGTAGACCTTCCGGAGTAATCCACCTGAAGGGAATATTCCTCTTATTTAAAAAGTTTGACAAGAAATGATATTCTTTTCTTCCCTCACGGATTCTTCTTGGGACCTGTTTAAGAATGATCACCTCCCTACCTTTAAATTTTATCCCTTCATCTCTAGTAATTCTGTATACTATATCTTTTACCCTCCTTCTTGCAAATCTAATATGGACCTCCCTAGGTAACCTGTGACGCCTCGCGTAGTTTGTATGAATTCGGTATACATCGTCTAATTCATTTATAATTTCATTCCTATCTCTGCCCATCAAATTCGCTAACATTTCTGCCATAACCAAAGGTAGATTCTCCCCCTTCTCTTCTTCCACGTTTTGGAACCTGAGATAATATGATGCTTTGTCTAACTCCAGATAAGCCAAGGTTTCGTTAGTCTCTTTCTTCTGTTCCCTAATTTTTTGTTCCATGTCTTCCATCTTTTTTCCAGCTTTATCTGCTTGTTTCTCTATAGTAATAATTTTTTCTTCATTTATCTTAATTGCCTGCTGTAACTGACCAATAGTTCCCTCTAAGTTCTTAATTTCATTTTTTATCTCTCCTATTTCATTTTTTATTTCATCCTTTATGGTTTCTCTCTCTGCTTTACTTTCTGAGTGATTTTTTTGTATTGATTCCTGCAGTGCAAGCATTGTGTTTTGTATCGTTAATAGGGATGTTTGCAAGGTTTGAGTGCTCGGTTGCGCCGTCGCTTTCTCTGGGGCCAGCATCCCTTCAATTGTTTTCTGATTAGCTGGCACAGTAGGGGTAGATGGGGTTATTGCTGTGTTTGGTTTTCTTCCCGCTTTTGTGAGGGTAGTTGTAGTACTAGTCATCTCTTGGATTATTTTTTTTTGATCCTGTACTATCCTCAGAATATTTTCCCAAATTGTATTGCTAATCACCATACACTTAATATCATTTAATCCACCCTTTTTCTGCAACTTCCATTAATTATCCCTCTACAGGTTCACTACTATAGAAATTATTATTTCTCCTAAGAAGAGTTATTATTCCTATTTTAAGCAATACAATTAAACTATATAAAAAAAGGAGAAAAAAGCTTCCTGAAGTACAACTTATTATTTTTTAGCTTATTAAGTACTAAATTACTTTGACATAACCAATAATAAAAAAGTATAGGAAGGGTATAGAGGGGAAGGGGGGGAGACAAACGTTAATGTGTCATCATCTTAATTCATATTCTACTTAAACTTAAATTTCTAACAATATGTTTCCCTTACTCTAATAGATATATATATATATAGCAAAAATAAAAAAGAATGTGAGGAGAATAGATATATAGTAAGAATCAAAAAGGACACTTATTCCTTTACCCAATATCAGCCTCACCAGTATGGACAAAGAAGAGACAGCAAAAGAAAGAAAAGAAAAAAAAATAGGACCTTCGCAGATCTTTAACTCCCAAGCATCACAGCAATGTCAGATTTACTAATAAATGAGTTCTTGTGGGTTCCTTACACATTTATCAATGTCCATCATATAAGTTCCAGAGTCTTTCCTCTTCTTCCTTTTCTGTTAATGTCAATGGATGTTTCACAAAAGTGCCAGTCACTCCCAGCCTGAAGTCTTAGAAACCTCTATTCCAAAAGCCTGAGTCATGATACTTTCCGCTTTGGACAGCGCTGTTTTTTCAACTGTAAATTCCCAAAGATTGAAAGTTCTAAATTTTTTTTTCTTTATAATTTCATTCAGTCCGCTAGAGTATATATCCTTCTATCAAAACAAAAGTTGTTTGCCTCTTGTGCGCTTTCTTATATGAAGCTAAAGCAAAGATTTCCGTTTGACCGGAGCTAAAAAAGAAAGGGAAAGCTCACCCTTGCCGCTTCGCTGCTCCTTTCCCCTTTCCGCTCCGACTCTCCAACGTAGCCTTTCACTTTTCCAGCTCGACCCTTCTTCTCCCGTTGTAAAGCTCTTCAAACTGTGGGTTCGGCTCATGATCAATCACCCCAGGACTTCGCTTCAAACCTCTCTCTCTGGTCTTCCTTCTCCGTTTGGCTCAGTCGTGGCTTCAGGCCACCCTCAAGAGGATGACTTCTTTTGCCTTGGGCTTCAGGGCTCCCTTCCTTGCCCAATCCTGGACCATGACCACCCAGTTGAGTTCTGAGAGAACTCCCTCTTATAGGCGATCCCACCAGGTTCTAATCCCGCCACGAACGGCCGCCCGGACCACAGAAATCCCGAAGGTAGGGGAGCGAAACACCGATCTCCTACCTCGCCATACCACGACGTCACTGGAAGCCTAAATCTCATCTCTCTTTTTTTCTTTCTCTCTTTCTTTCTCTTCCTTTCTCTCTCTCTCTCCCCCTCCCTCTCCCCCACTCCCTATTCCCACTTCCCAACACCCACACCCAGGGAATAACTGTAAGGAAATTTGGCCACGTTCTCTCTGTCTCTGGAAAGATACAAAAATAAACCTTGCATTACAAAAAGAGTGACTGTCAAGCTGTTACATCACAGTGCCATGAGGTGCATGCACTTCAGAGAAGCATCATCCCAAGCAGCAGCGTGCACACAGGCACGCATACTCATCCTGCAACTCGGTCCAAAGTGGCCGGAAAATATAGTCCCTGGACACCCTGAAGATGCTTGGCAGGCAAAAGTATGGGATGAAACCCCTCCCCTCAATCACCAAGTCAGCCTCCACTGAATCCTTGCAAAACTGGGCAAAGGCAGAGAGAGGGGAGCAGACAGAGCCAAATCAAGCTGAATCTGTCTCTCTCTCACTGCCCAACTGCAGCAGGAAATGGCGGGTGGCTACTTCCAGCCTTGGTCCTCTTCCATTTTATAACTTAATAAGTAATTATATATATTTTTAATCAGTTTTTCATCTGTCCCTAATAATATTGAGTACTGTTGGTTCTTTATAGAAACCCCATGTTTTTGCATCTTTCTCATATCTTGTTTGTATTTGCAAATGTGGCCACCATGCTAAATCCACCCCTTGGTTTTGTAATTGTTGTCTTGATTTAAGTTCACCATTCTCATTTATAAATTACATTTTTTTTCCAAATTAATAAGATTTGGGTGTAACAATGTTTCCATTGTAGAAAGCCAGACTGGTATTTTCATGTAGTTTTGTAACTTAATTTTCCCCAAACCTGAAGTAAACCATTTCTCACATAATGTCTTTGAAAATATCTATGTATTGTACTCCTTCTATACCATAAGAAAGCATGCCATCCTAATTGAAAATCATGTCCCTCCAGTAGTAATAGACTTCTATGTTTCAAACTGATCCATTCTGATGAATATGCTAATGAGGAGTGAAGCCAATGGATGAAGGCTTCATTGAAGTCTGCCTTTCCAGTGGGAAATAATAGTTTAAATTCATTGGTCCACCTTTCCAGCGGGAAGGTTAGTTAAATCTCGTCCCTTTAAAAGAGAGAGCTGTCTGACAGGCAAGTCACTGGGTTGTACCGATCTACTCAATAAAGAACTGTAGTCACTAGCTTTGGCGTCCTGTTTCTTCAATCAACCCCAATCTAACATTGGCAACGAAGGTGGGATCTGAAGAGAACAAAGGACAAAAGAGCTGAACGAACACTGGGCATCCGCGAGGCATCAGTGGCCATCTTCGCAGCAACTCAGAAACCTGCATCGGCCTGCTAAGATGACCACGCACACCCCACCAGCTCCATTCAACCCAGCCACGGAGAAGTGGAGATCCTATATGATCCGATTTGAATGCTTTATGGAAGCAAATGACCTTTTGGGTCTGTCAGAAAATAGGAAAAGGGTGCTCTTCTTAAGCTATTGTGGACCTGAAGTCTTCAAAACAGTTCAGGCACTATCAGAACCAGCGGACATGCAGGAGGACGGAGCTGGCGTCGCAGTGGTATGACGTGTGATCTTGATCCTCCAAGATCGTCGTCAATATCTCCACTGTTGGTCAGTCCCACTGGACCTAAACCGTCCCGTAGAGACAGTGATTGATAAGGGCACATCCTGCTGATCCCAGGGACACCGCAAAGTCCCTGGTAAATCCAGGAGAAGCCCTTTTTGCTGGCGGTGGAGAGGCAGCCATTTAAACTGCTGAAGGTGGGACAGCTCCGGAACGGAAGAGATCAGAAGAAAGTGTGTCAGTTTGGTGAGATGAATTTTTACTTATTATTTTTGGGAGAGAACACCCTAAAAGACTGAGAGTGAATTTAAAAGTGAAGATAAAAGTGCCTAAGTGGCGAGATTAAGCTAGTTTTAAACTGAAGGTTTTTTTTTCCTTTTTATTGAAATTTGGAATTTGGCAAAGCTTCTCAATCTTTAACTGGACTGGGCTTTTTTAACTTTTTATTTTCTTTAATAAATTTTTTGAAAATTGGTTTTGATTAAGACTCTTCTATTTTATTTGAGATTTACTTTTTTTCTTTTTTTAAAAGAAAAGATTTTACTTTTTTATCTATTCCTAGCTTTGGATTTATGAGGGGAAGTGAAAGTGAAGGAAAACAAGTAGCACTGCCATCTAGAGGCTTGGATATTTTGTTTTCTTTCTTACTTGTTTGTGTATTGGAGTTACATTCAAGGACTCAGCTCTTTACTGAAAAGATAGTGGGATGAGCATGGCAGACTGTTTATACAGGTGCTCTTCTGTGAAACTATTGATAGCCAGAGTCTGGAGTTGAAGTTGAAAGAAAGAAGATTGAAGTGACCTTGAATATATTGGAACTGGAAAGTTTGATTTGATTTACTAAAGAGCCTTGGATATTTAGTGGCAGTGACTTGCTTTTTGTCAGAAGAATTATTTGCTTTTTTTTTTTTCACTTCCCCGCTAGCTGGATTTTTATGTTTATATTTTAGCCTTTTAATCCAGGAACTAGATTATATTTTTGCCTACTCCTTTCTTTTTGTTTCTTTTTTGTATTAAGGGAATTACATAGACTGTTATTTTTTTATTTTTTTTATTTCCCTTTACTTCCTTTTAAAATTTCATATTTTTTCACCCTCTCTTTTTACTTTTTTCTTTCCCCCTTTTTTGCACATAACTGGAACCAATTGGATTAAGGTATACAAGTGGCTGAAGACTTTTTCCCTCCTCTTTTTATTTTTTCTTCCATATTTTTTATTGGGGCAGCAGTTGTCTGCTCCTGTTTCTTTTTTTTCTCTCTTCTTTTTCTCTTCTTTTTTCTTTTTTAATTGTTAATAATTACAAAATGAGTAAAAAGACAACAGCTCCAGCTTCTCAAATACCAACTGCTTCCTCTTCACCATCTGGAGGACAACGATCAATACAGATGATATTGCAACAGGAGAAGGAGAAGGAAGTGACACTGCAGATGATTATGCAAGGAATTCAAAAAATACAAGCAAAAACAGATAATATTGAAAAGAGAATGGAGAATATTGAGAAAAGAACTGAAAAGACAGATGAGAAAGTTGAGAATATCCAACAGATGATGATGAAATATGAGGATAGACTTAAGAAAATTGAAGAACAAGATGAACAAAGAGATAAGAAAATTGGAGATATTAATACTAGATTGAGCGAAGTCGAAAAGGGCAGGAGTGGATCATTGGGATGGGAAATTGACAGGTCAGAATTTTATCTGAGATTCCAAAATGTAGAAGAAAAGTGAAAACCTTGCTGAAATAATGACAGAAATACTGGCAGAAGCATTAGAGATAACTGAAGAGAAGATGATGGATGGAATGGATGAAGTGTTCCGTGTCTATACAAGATATGCAATGAGAAATAAATTACCAAGAGAAGTTCACATTAGATTTACTAAGAAAACTATTAAAACACAGATACTGCAGGTGGCAAGAGAGAAGATGTTAAAGTATAAAGATAAAGAAATTGTGGTGCTGAAACAGGTACCAAGAAGAGTAAGAGAGATGAGAAGAGAATACCTTTTTTTGACTAAAGAGTTACTTAAAAGAGGAGTAAATTACAGATGGCTGATACCAGAAGGTCTCTTGTTCACTTGGCAGGAACAAAGACACAGAATTGACACAGTTGAAAAAGTGGAGCTATTCTATCTAGAATATTTGAGAGGAAAGGAGGAAGATACAAGAAAAGAAGAGTCATAATCAATTCAAGAGGAGTGCATAGCAGTAATTGAAAAAGAAAAAGAAGAAGGTGCAGTAGGTGGTGCACCCAGAGAGCAACGAGAACCAAGATCTACTAGAGCAACAAAACCTTCTTATAAAGTCTAAAATGGAGGAGAGAAAACTGATTACGATTAACATAAATGGACTTAACTTAGCTACTAAAAGAAGGAAAGTATTTCATAAATTAGAGAAACTAAAGTTTGATATAATCTGCCTACAAGAAGTACATATTAAAAACAATATGAATATATATTGAAACAAAAAAATTAGGGAAATTATTTACATCATTGACACAATGTAAAAAAGAGGTGTGGTCTTATATATTAGAGATACAATTCCAGAACCAATCTATACAGATGATGATGGAAGGATTTTGATGGTGGAAATAATGGACAATAATGTAAAACACTTTTAATAGCAATTTATGCTCCAAATGATAATCAATTTTACAGGAAATTACATATGAAAATAATTGAACTGGACTATGTTAATATTGTATGATGGGAGATTTCAATGGAATAATTAATGAACAAATGGATTATAAAACACAGAAATCAACAAAGAAAATTACAAAGACACTACCAAAATCCTTTTTGAATGATAGAGGAAATAAATTTAAAAGATGCATGGAGAGAGAAATGTGGAAAATAAGCAATATACTTTTTATTCAAATAGGCATGCATCATGGTCTAGAATAGATATGATATGGATATCAGCAGAATTATTTTCTAATATATGAAATTGAAATAGAAACAAGTACTTGGGCAGACCATAATCCAATGACAGTTACTTGGAAAGGACAAAAGAGGAGATCTAGATGGACTTTAAACAATACGATATTAAAGGAAAAAGACTAAACAGAAAATTGAGAGCGAAGTGGTTTTCTTTTTTAAAGAAAACAAAAAAGAGGATACATCTTTACAGAATCTCTGGGACACAATGAAGGCCTACACAAGAGATTTGATAATAGAATATACAAAGAAAAGAAATATAAAACAGAAAAAGACTTTTAAAACACTAGAAGACGACTATAAAAGATTGGAAAAAGAACTACAGAAATTTCCACAAAAAAAGAAATTAAAATTAAAATGGACATAACTAAACATAAAATGGGACTAATGGAAAAAGAGGAACTAGCACAAAATATTAAAAATGCTAAACAGAATTACTTTGAAGATGCAAACAAACCAGGCAGATGGTTAGCTTATAAATTGAGAAAGGAAAGAGAATCAAGAAGGATAAATCAACTAACAGATGAACAAGGACATGTCTGCTATGGAAATGCGGAGAAGAAAAAAATTATACAAGATTATTATGGAAAATTGTATCATCAAGAGAATATTCAAGAAGAAAGAATTAAGCAATATATGCAGAAAGCAAATTTACCCCAGATACCCAAAGACATTGAAATAATGTTAGAAGGGAACACAACGATGATGGAACTAACAGAAACTTTAAAAAAACAAAACATTGGAAAAGCACCAGGTCCTGATGATTTGCCAGTGGAATTTTATAAGACATTTCAGGAAACGTTGAATCTTCAATTACTAGAAGTTATGAATGAAGTTATGTCAAAGAAGAGAATACCCAAAACATGGTCAGAAGCATACATTACACTTATACCGAAGGAAGACACAGGCCCACAGTAAGTTAAAAAATATAGACCTATTCCCTATTAAATTCAGATTATAAAATTTTTGCTTCAATTCTGGCAGAAAGATTGAAAAGATATTTAAATAATTTTATTTATGCTGATCAAAATGGATTTCTGCCAAAGAGACAAATTAAAGATAATAGGAGAATAATTCTGGATACTTTGGAATATTATGAGGCACATCCTGAAAAGCAAATGGCTTTGAAGTTTCTAGATGCTCAAAAAGCCTTTGATAATGTGAGTTGGCGTTTTATGTTATTGCAACTGGTACAAATGGGTTTTGGTAAAAACGTTATTCAAGCCATTGAAACGATATATCATAAACAAACTGCAAAAGTTATGATAAATGGAGAATTGACAGAGTCTATAGATATAAGAAAAGGGACTAGACAAGGTTGTCCACTGTCGCCTCTGCTGTTTGTGTTAACATTGGAAATGTTGAATAGGAATATTAGAGAAGAGAAAGAAAGAAAAGAAATGAAAATTAAAAAGGAAGAGTATAAATTGCAAGCCTTTGCAGATGACCTGGTATTTATATTAGAGGATCCATTGGAAACAGCACCCAAATTGATAGAAAAGATAGAAGAGTATGGAAAAGTAGCAGGTTTGAAAATAAATAAGGATAAAGCAAAGATATTAACAAAGAATTTGTTAGCAAGATGAAAGAAAGAGTTGGAGGAAGTTTCAGAAATCCAGGTCACAAATAAGGTTAAGTATTTAGGGATATATGTTACACCAAGATGTAGTACACTAAAGGAGGATAACTGTCTTAAACTCAAACAACAGATTGCGACAGACTTGGCAAAATGGAAAAATTTACAATTATCATTGATTGGGAGAATATCAACGATTAAGATGAATGTATTGCCTAGAATTTTATACTTATTCCAGGCAATTCCAATCAGATTAGGGAAAGAGTTTTTTGAAGACTTAAATAAAATTGTGTTGAAATACATTTGGCAGGGTAAGAAAGCGAGAATAAAACTTAAACTGTTACAAGATGCAAGAATAAGAGGAGGGTTCGCTTTGCCCAACTGGGAACTATATTACCAGGCGACAAATTTGATGTGGGTAAAGGATTGGATAACATTAAGGAACAGTAGATTATTGACTTTAGAAGGACATGACTTGCTGTTGGGATGGCATGCTTTCCTCTGGTATAAGGGAACTAAAACACAGAGGTATTTTAGAAGACATTATATTCGAGAGACATTGTTTTTAAACTGGGAGAAGATAAAAAAGCAATATTACTTAAAAATTCCATTATGGATATCTACTATTGAAGCTTTTTCTTATCCAATAATATATAAAAAGGAACAAACAGATATGGTGAGATATTGAATGAAAAGGGTGAACTTAAATCTATGCAAGCGTTGGAAGAACAAGCTGTAAAAATGAATTGGTTTTCATATTTGCAAATACAATCTAGATTTGATAAAGATATCAAATTAGAAGGTATTTATGATAAACTGACTGATTTAGATAAAATCTTGTTAGGTACTGATGAAAATGTGATTAAAAAACTTTGTGGACATTTACTAGAATTTAAATTGGAGGAGGAACAAGTTAAGGAAACGGTGATTGCTTGGGGGGGAAATTTTGGATACGGGATTGATTTAGAGAAATGGCAAAAATGATGGTCTCAGAATTATAAAATGACAATGTCAACTGCTTCTAAAGAAAATTTGTATAAGATGTTTTACAGGTAGTATTGACCCCTGATGAGAATTGCAAGAATGTTTAAGAATAAATCAGATAAATGTTGGAAATGTCATCAGATACCTGGCTCGTATTACCATATGTGGTGGACGTGTTCGGATGCAAAAATATATTGGACTAAAATCTACACGTGGTTGGAAAAAATAATAAAACAACATATAGACTTTAAGCCAGAGATGTTTTTATTGGGAATTATACCGGAAATGTCCAATAAAGAATTGAAATGTTTGATTGTAAACGTTTTGACAGCGGCTAGGATTGTATTTGCTAAGAATTGGAAAAATGAAAAAATACCTATGCAGGAGGAAGTTATTAAGAAAATTATGGATTGTGCTGAAATGAGTAAATTGGCATTTGAAATCAGAGAACAAGAAGATAAAAAATTTTATATGATATGGGCCTTATTTTATCAATGGTTGGATAAAAAGACATGGTAATGTAATAGATTAGGAAGTCTTGTAATAGAAGCTCAATAGATCAATATAAAATGTAATTCAAATATATATAACCATTGGATGAAAGTGTAATATAAATTTTTTAATAAATCTAGAATATCTCGTATAAATGATGGAGTAAATAGTTTAGTCATGAATGATTAATAATTGATAAATATATAAGCATATGTTGGATTGATAGTGTGAGAATTTATATAAACTGTGAGTGATGACTATGAAAGGATAGCACAAAAGATCGGTAACCTACTGACACACTGTATGTATATAAAATGGAAGATGGTTTTTATGTTTTTTTAATGTTTTGTTTGTATATGTTTGTCTTAAAAAATAAAATTCTTTTATAAAAAAAGAACCAGAGGACATTCAGACAGTACCATGGACAATGCTCCAGAACTCTCTCCGAATGCACTATGTGCCCATGCCATCGGCAATTGTAAGACAACATGAATTTAACCACAGGAATCAAGAATAAGATGAGATGATCAATACATCACTGTGCTAAGAAAGGCCGTGGCATACTGCAAATTTAGAGATCTGGATGAAGTGATGTGAGGTAGGCTCGTTGTAGGCGTGAGAGACCTCTATCTACAGAGGTTGTTAGCAAAGCCCAATCTCACACTGCAAATGGCGTTAGACAAAGCCAGAGTGACTGAATCTTCAAACAGGTCTACGGAAACTATCCAGAAAGCAGGCAGCCCACACTCTTCACGTGGAATGGCCACAGTGCACCAAGAGAGCAGAGAGTGCGAAGAATCGACCGATGAGGACGATGAAATCCACCGTCTTCATTACAAGAAGAAGAAGGTAAACCCTGAAATGGAAGAGCTCCCCTTAGGGCTCTGATTAGCCCTGGACCTCCATTCCTTCCACCGTGACCTGAAGACTTGGTTTTTTCAGCAAGCTGGCCTGGACTGAAGTGAAGTGGGATGGGTTTTTAATTCTATTTATATTAAGTTTTATTGGTTTTAGATTCTATTGGGCTTGGGGTTTAATTCTGTTTTAACGAATTTAATTTTGTATTGTGCATTTTTATATTGTGAGCCGCCCTGAGTCCCTAGGGCGGGAGGGCGGCATATAAGTCCAATAAAACTAAACTAAACAACAAGCTTTATGTTTTACAGCGCCTTGTGCTTTTGTAAAATTATCTGCAATGTTATTCTCAGACATGCAGTATTCCAATTCAATCATTTTACTTTGAACACATTGTCTCACATTTAGATATCGTATATCAGTGTGTTTTGATCTTGTCTTTACAGCAAGATTTGAAGCCATCTGGATTGCTGATTGGTTGTTTTATTTATTTATTTATTTATTTATTTATTTATTTATTTGATTTCTAACCCGCCCCATCTCCCGAAGGACTCAGGGCGGTGTACAGTCATAAAAACAATACAAAATATACAATTAAAAAGAGATTAAATAAGAAACCCAATTAGAAGCTAAAAACAGTAAAACAAACATTTAAAACTCCCATCCCCACCCTCAGCCCAGGTCAGCAAGTTGGAACAACCAGGTTTTTAGGCCCTGGCGGAAAGAGCGGAGGTCAGGGGCCACCCGAAGCTCCAGGGGGAGTTGGTTCCATAGGGTGGGTGCTCCCACAGGGAAGGCCCTACCCCTAGGGGTTGCCAGCCGACATTGTCTGGCTGACGAAACCCCAAGGAGGCCAAGTCTGTGAGAGCACACAGGACGATGGGAAACAGTTGCTGGCAGCAGGGTCTCCCATAAATATCCCGGTCCTAAGCCATGAAGGACTTTATAGGTCAACACCAGCACCTTTAATCTCACCCAGAGGGTAACCGGTAACCAGTGCAGCGCATGCAGGAGGGGTGTAACATGGGAGTATCGGGACACCCCCATCACAACCTGCGCCGCTGCATTCTGGACAAGTTGAAGCCTCCGGGTGGTCCTCAAGGGCAGCCCCATGTACATGTCTTCATATACAATAATAGGTTCCTCTACAGTAATCCCTATGTCAATCATTAATTGCTTATAAAATACTAGATCTGTACATAATAGAGACAATCATGAGAATTCAGCCTCCATTGTTGATAAACTTATATGTTTTTGTCTAGTAGACTGCCAACCAATCAATACTTTTCCTACAGTACCTGATGTTGATTTACGTGTAGTTACATCTGTAGCAAAAATTGCATCAGCATATGCAGTTAACTGTAGTTCATTTCTAGGCTCTAAATATAATGCATAATGCATTGTTTGTTTAAGATACCTTAACACACGCTTAGCAGCTTGCCATTGCCTTTCAGTAGGCTCAGTGTTAAATCTGGCTAATTGGTTAACACTATATGCTATGTCTGGCCTAGTCCAATTACTAAGATAGGATAAGCTACCAATTAAAGATTGATAAATGTTTTTATCAAAAACAGGACTTTGAATATCAGTGTGGCTAAACTCCTGGCTCATAGGTGTTTTAGCTGGTTTACAAAGTTCCATTTTGAAGTTTTTCAGTAATTGGTTAATTTTATTGGTTTGTGAGATTTTGTAGCCTCCCCTAGTTTTATCTGTTTTTAAACCAAGATATTGCTTAATTTCACCTAAATTTTTAATTCTAAATTTCTTCTCTAATAGTGAAATAATAGCAGTAGCTTCTTTTTCAGTTTTGGTGATTAATGCTATGTCATCAGTAAACAATAGCAACAATGAAACTGCACCATCACTTTCCTTTTTGAATAAACATGGATCAGCCATGCCAGCTACAAAACCTATCTTTGTTAATTCCTTCACTATGCACTGGTTCCATTCATAGCCTGATTGCTTCAAGCCATACAAACTCTTTTTTAATCTCCAGCAGTTTTATTATTGGTTTTTATTCCCAAAGGCTTTTTTAAATATATAGTATGTTGCAACGGTGCATGCAGATATGCCGTCTCAACATCTAAATGGTTAATAATATATTTCTTTTTAGCAGCCCACACTAATGCCGCTCGTAATGTAGTCACCTTCAGACTAGGTGCAAATACCTCATCGTAGTCGTTGGCTGACTGATCAAACCCTTGTGCTACTAACCTGGCTTTATGGGTAACAGTGCCATCTATGCCCGTCTTAATTTTATAAATCCACTTACACCCTATGGCATGCTCACCTGGTGGTAACCTGACATTCTCATATACCTCCAGCCTTTGTAAGGATTTCAGTTCCTTATCCATTGCTTCCTGCCAAGCAGCCTGATGCTTAGCAGGATACAGTTTCAGTTCATTATAATTTGAAAGAACTGTATTTACTTAGCATGCTATACTAGCCTGATATCTATCAGGTGGTCGTGATATACGGGTTGATCGCCTCGGTAATTCAGGGCTTAATGGTGGACCCTCCTGTTTTACCTGCTCCTGTTCTACATCATCTTGTGCCTGTTCATCTTCTTTAATATATATTTCTGGTTTTACTATATTATCTTTAGGGACTACTTGGGTTTCGGTAATATCATTTGTGGATTCCTGTTCCAGTCTATCCCAAGCAAAGTGCTCAAGAAATTTTGCGCTAGCACTACAATAAATATTAGTTGTGCCTGGTTCCCAGAATCTAAACGACCTATGATTGGCCTCATACCCAACAAAAAACAAATTCCTAGCTCTATGTTGCCCTTTTAGTCTTATTTGTGATGGAATGTGTACCCATGCAGGAGTTCCGAATGTGTGAAGATAACCTGTTCTGTCTCACCTTCACTTCCCCAGAAGCTAAGGTACGTGAACCAACACAGAAAAGTCACGCTGGCCTGTTTCGTTTCACCTTCCCTTCCCTTGCAGGCAAGGAGTGTTAGCTCACGCAGAGGAGTCACGCTGGCCTGACGCCAAAATCCCCGTTATCTCTCCGACAAGAGCGTTGGCAGTCACCCAAGTTCTCACTGCCAAATTCAAGAATGAATATAGTACTCACAGAAGAATTGCTTTCCTTTCAGAGTCCAGAAATCAAGCACACAGACGGAAGCTTCCGATGCAGATGACACTTTGTCACGAACAGAGTCTGCAGCCTAGCCACACCCACTTTTATACCTGGTGGGGTGTGGTCCAGCTCAATCTCTGGCCCTCCCACCCCCTCGTTGCTGCTGGCGTTTCTCCCTCCGGCGTTGCCTGGGATCAAGCCATGCACCTTCCTCCTCTTTCTCTCGTCGTGGCTTTACTGATACACGTCTCTCAGGCAGTTCCTCTTGGCTTTCCAAGGAAACCTGAGGCATTGCCAGAGAGGAAGGTCCTGGGGAGGGGGGCCTTGCCAGGGAGGAGGAAGGTCCTGGGGAGGGAGACCTTGCCAAGGAGGAGGAAGGTCCTGGGGAGGGAGACCTTGCCAAGGAGGGAGATCCTGGGGAGGAAGGCCCTGGTGAGGGAGGCCTTGCTCATTCCTCCTCTCCTTCTTCATCATCATCCAGGTCCTCTTCCTCTGTCAGCACAGGCTCACGAGGCGGGGCCACAACAATAACCTAAATTTGGTTTTCTGCCATGCCAAAGAGTGAATGGCAATTCACCAGTTGTTGTGTTCACCGCATTGTGATTGGCACACATTATGGCTTCTCCCCACAATGTTTCAGGCAAATTCGAATCGGATAACATAGTGCGAGCCATGGCGTGTAATGTTTGCCCTCTTTGTTCTATGAATGCATTATGTTCTGTAAGGGGCAGAACGTTTATGTTCTACACCAATCCTTTTTTTTTATTATAAAAAAGTTTTTTATTTTTGATACAAACATACAAACAGGACATACAAAACATAAAAACCATCTTCCATATATACATACAGTGTGTCAGTTGGTTACAAATCCTTTGTGTCATCCTTTCATATTCATCACTCACAATTTATCAAAAGAAAATTTCTCATATTATCAATAAAACATGTATTTATCAATTATTACTTGTGTACAATTAAACTATTTATTTCATCATATATACAAGATATATTTTTAATCTAAAATTTATGTTATACTTTCATCCAATGGTTATATATATCAACATTATATTTTATATCAGCCTATTATATTTCTATTACAAAATTATATAGTCTATTGCATTACCAAGTCTTTTATCCAACCATTGATAAAACAAATCCCATATCTTGTAAAATTGTTTATCTTCTTGTTCTCTAATTTCAAATGTCAATTTACTCATTTCAGCACAGTCCATAATTTTCCTAATCACTTCCTCCTGCATAGGTATTTTATCATTCTTCCAATTTTTGGCAAATACAATTCTAGCTGCTGTTAAAACATTTACAATCAAATATTTCAACTCTTTATTGTAGATATCTGGTATAATTCCCAATAAAAATATTTCTGGTTTCAAGTCTATGTGTTGTTGTATCATTTTTCCAACCATATGTGGATTTTAGTCCAATATCTTTTTGCATCGAACAAGTCCACCACATATGGCAATATGATCCAGGTATCTGATGACATTTCCAACATTTATCCGATTTATTCTTAAACATTCTTGCAATTCTCGTCGGGGTAAGTGCCACCTGTAAAACATCTTATACAAATTTTCTTTATAAGCAGTTGACATTGTCATTTTATAATTCTGGGACCATAATTTTCCCCATTTCTCTAGATCAATCCCATATCCAAAATTTTTCCCCAAGCAATCATTGTTTCTTTAACTTGTTCCTCTTCCATTTTAATTTCTAAAAATATCCATAAAGTTTTTAATCACCTTTTCATCAGTACCCATCAATATTTTGTCTAGCCCAATCTGCTTGTTATAAATACCTTCTACTTTAATATCCTTATCAAATCTAGATTGTACTTGCAAATATGAAAACCAATTCATTTTTATACCTTGTTCTTCCAACGCTTGCATAGATTTAAGTTCACCCCTTTCATTCAATATCTCACCATATCTAACTGTTTGTTCCTTTTATATATTACTGGATATGAAAAGGCTTCAATAGTAGATATCCATATTGGAATTTTCAAGTAATGTTGTTTTTAATCTTCTCCCAGTTTAAAAACAAAGCTTCTCGAATATAATGTCTTCTAAAATACCCTTGTGTTTTAGTTCCTTATACCAAAGGAATGCATGCCACCCCAATAACAAGTCATGTCCTTCTAGAGTCAATAATCTAGTATTCCTTAGTGTTATCCAATCTTTTACCCACATCAAATTTGCCGCCTGATAGTATAGTTCCCAATTGGGCAAAGCAAACCCTCCTCTTAATCTTGCATCCTGCAATAACTTAAGTTTTATTCTTGCTTTTTGCCTTGCCATATATATTTCAACATCATTTGATTTAGGTCTTGAAAACCTCTTTCCCTAATCTGATTGGAATTGTCTGGAATAAGTATAGAATTCTAGGCAATACATTCATCTTGATTGTTGATATTCTCCCAATCAACGATAGTTGTAAGTTTTTCCATTTTTCCAAGTCTGTCGCTATCTGCTGTTTAAGTTTAATGTAATTATCCTCCTTCAGTGTACTACATCTTGCTGTAATATATATCCCTAGATACTTAACCTTACTTGTGACCTGTATTTCTAAAGCTTCTTCCAATTCTTTCTTCCGTCTCGCTAACATATTCTTTGTTAATATCTTTGTTTTGTCTTTATTAATTTTCAATCCTGCTACTTCTCCATACTCTTCTATTCTTTCAATTAGCTTAAGCGCTGATTCCAGTGGGTCCTCTAATATAAATACCAGGTCATCTGCAAAGGCTTGTAACTTATATTCTTCTCTTTTAATTTTCATTCCTTTTATTTGTTTATCTTCTCTAATACACCTGTTTAACACTTCTAAGGTTAACACAAACAGCAGGGGTGAGTCCATTCCTTCTGAAAGTGCAAAATCTGAAAACCTGGGGGGCATAGATCGACCAGAGGGACCCCTCCCTCTGGCCCCAACCAGGTCTCGGTGATGCAGGCCAGGTCCGCAGCCTCCTCCTCGATCACCTCACGGAGGAGGGAAGACTTATTAGCCACGGATCTGGCATTAAAATACACCAGTCTGAGCCCAGGGGGCCCAGTTCCTGTGCCCCCAAGGGAGGAGGTCATAGGGTCGGAGTGCGCCACCGCCGAAGAAGAGGCGGGCGCTCCCAGCACATAATCTGGCCCTATGCCTCCTCGTCTCCCGCCAATCCCAGCCACCCTGGGGATTGCGGTCCCTGGCCTGCACCCCATGGCCCCCAGCCCCCCCGCCCGTGGGCAGGCTTCAGCTCACCCCCTCAACACCATTTCCCACCCTCCTCCCTAACCTTCTTAAAAATTTGGTTAAAAATTTAAATAAAGGGGCCCTAGTGACCCTCTTTCGCATTTTATTAGAGCCACAACCCCGCCCCATCCCTCTGCCATGCCATCTCTCCGGGTTCCATAACCCATCCTCGAGGTAGGCCGGAGATAGTACAATAGGGCAAACCCGAGAGGGAGGGAGTCCTCTCAGGGCCTGCAATTCTGCTACCGTGTAAGATCGTATAGTAGGAGAGCATATCTAAAACGGACATAAGGGTTAAAAGAGATGACAACACCAATAGCAGCAACGAAGTCTGGTATATAACTTGGTCTAGTCCGATATATTATATTGTCCATTAGAGAGTCCAGATTCGAAAACCAGGCTGCCCTCTCATGGCAGACCCGTGGCAGATGTTCAGACCTCAATCTGGAATAGGCCACGCTCTCTCACCGCGGGCATCTCCAATGTAGACCGTAGACAAAGATCTTAAATGGCTGCACAGGGAGAAAGTGTGTCCCTTTTGCTGGTCTCTCACTTCAGCAATGGGCACAATAAGACCCTGCAGCCATAAACCAAGTTGAAGGGTATGGAGCCAGCTGGGATTCCAAACCCCGGGCACCAGGGTGCCCAAACTCACCCTTCCATGACCTGAGGTTGAAAATAGGTTCACTCCCAGGTTCACTCCCAGCGGGAAGAGTACCTTAAGGTTCCAGACAGATGACAAAAGATGGCAAAAGGACGGGCAACACATGAGATAAGGTGAAAAAATAGTGGCTGAGGCCACTGGGGGAGGCCAAAGTCCGGCAAACGATAGTCCCAGAGGAGGGCGGTTGGACCCTTGGCAGATAGAGCTCCGGCAGAGAACCATCCCAAAACAGGGCTAGGCCGACGATGGTTCCGGGTTCACCACCACTAATCCTCCCCGGAATCCATAGAGTCACCTGCCAGTCCGTCGGCCATGGTCCCATGGGGAAGGTAAAATTGCCAGCATCTCCGCTGCCTTCATGGCCAACCTGGTCATACCCGGCAAAAACCCCCCTCGGCCTGAGGGCGGGGCCAACGCCACCTACCATAACAGCCAGATGCTCATTTACACATGAACAATATGCAGTACCTTCACCAGCTGCTTTCATCTTCCAACCGTTTGCCAATGATACATGCTGCTTACTCGTGAACATCTTTACAAATTTTTCTCTATTGTTCATCATGCGTTGCGATGCTCCACTATCAACAACCCACAAATCATGGTTTACAGTGGACTTGTTAGACATAGCTAAATTAATATTCTGTTTACTCTTCTGGTAATTACCAGTATTCTTACCCTTCTTACAGAATCTAGCTATATGTCCTTTAGCCCCACAAGAAAAACATTTCCTAACAGTATAGGCAGTTGAAGACAGTTTTTCTTCCTTTGGTTGTTTCTCTCTAAGTTGGTCTCTATCCCTTTTTCTCCTTGCTTCTTCTAACAATCATCCAGTTATGTCAGTCAATGTCAGTTCATTTCTGGTCAAGACTTCCAGTGAAGATACGTAATCATCATAACTTTCATCCAATGAGGAAAGAATGATGTAAACTTGATGTAGCTCTGAAAAACTCAATTCTTTTTCATGTAATTCTTGAAAAGTTCTTTTCATGAAGTTTAAATGAGTTAACGTATCTCCACCTTTCAGAAGACTTGCTCTAAACAGTTTACATGTAAGATGTATGTGTGCACCTACACTGTCACGAACATAAATCTTCAAATTCTCCCAACATTTAGCAGCAGACTCTTCTCCACGAATATGGACTAGTTGCTGGTCACTCAGTGTTAGTCCAATTATACAGAGAGTTCGTTCATTATCTCGTTTAAAGTCAGCTATCTTCTTGGCATCATCCTCATCTGGATTTAAAGCAGTTACATCAGGTGGATCATTGACTGCATACCATAACCCTTCTCTATGCAGAAGTAGACTGCACTTCATAGACCAGGAAACACAGTTTGTTCCATCCAACCAGGTTATCATTGATAGACTTGTTGACGGATCATGTGCCATCTTTAACCAGGAGAGTAAACCACAATTAAACAGTAGACAGGTGTTCGTATACAGTATACAGTGTTGAGTATTCACACCAACTCTCAGTTATCTGAGCTCTGGGCCCATAACTAGTGTTAAGAAATATCCCCGTTAGGAGAATGAGTGCACTCAGGGAAACGTAGTGAGAGCGATTATGAATAACACACACGTGACACAAAGATATACTGAATACTGAAATGTAGGTTTTACTTCCAGTAAATGGTTAAGCAGAATCCAAAAAGCAGTCCAAGTCAAACACGGTGAATGCAGCCAGCAGTCAAAGCAATAATTCAGTTGATAATCCAAAAAACAAAGTCCTTTTCCTTACCAATATCATACACAGAGTTCAGTGCACGTAGTTTGCAAACAGTAGCAAAAAACAACAATATCAGCAGAATGACGAGTAATCCAACAGCAAAGATACTCGTACAAAATACAAACGGAGAATGGAGTGGAGTGGAGTGGAGAACGAACCAGGTTTCTGGCTCCATCTTATGGCCATTGGCAGAAACTTCAGGCAATCACAATCAGCATTCTCTTAAAGATACAATATTAATTTACTATTCTGGTTTATTATTATTATTATTATTATTATTATTTATTTATTTTATTGGACTTATATGCCGCCCCATCTCCGAAGACTTGGGGCGTCTCACAGTTAAAACATACAAATACAATAAATAATTAAAAAGAATTAAACCACTATAAAGTCCAATGAAACCAAATTAAAAAGTTAAAACTATCCCATACCCCAGTGAGGTATTCACAGCCGACTTGGTCAAATAGCTAGGTCTTCAAATGTGGTTATTATTATTATTATTTTATTTGACCTGTATGCCGCCACTCTCCGAAAGGACTTGGGGCAGCTCACAAATAAAACATAACACAATAAATAGTTTAAAAAGAAATTAAATCTAGCAAGCCAAATAATGATAAAACCCAATTAAAATCCAATTAAAATCCCCTCCCCAAGAGGTCAGTCCAGCCCAGCCTGTAAAATAACCAGGTTTTAGATCGTGCCAGAAAGAGGAGAGATCAGGAGCCAACCAGAGCTCCAGAGCTCCATAAAGGGAGCCGCTACAGAATAGGCCCTACCCTGGGGCAC
>SOZL01000027.1:953689-985343 GCA_009733165.1 Naja naja | reverse complement strand
GCGATCTTATCCAACAGATACTGACCAAATTCCTCAGCCCTACCCTGCATAGGATCCAACCCGCCCCGATGTAGGGAGTGGGTGACCCTAAACAGGGCAGCTGGGGGTCCCTCTGGGACGCTCTGAGAGCAGCAGAGGTATGAACCTCTCTCGCCGCCCACAGCTACAGATAAGTCCTAATAAGGCTCTTAGCTGGGCTCAGTCGGATTCGAAGTGGGTCGACCTCCACCTGCTCTCTAAACCCCTCCTACAACGCCTTATCTCCTAAGCTCCTCAGTAAATGAAGGAGCCATCTTGGATCTGGCGCGAGTGAGGGACGCAAGGGGACCCTCGGTCGAGGGCCTCAGCAGCAGCCTGTTGCCAGGTAGCCACCAGTACCTCGGCCGAGCTGTGGATAAGGGAGGCGGGGAAGAACCCCAGTTCAGTCTGGAACTGTTCAGGGTCCATCAGACATCTGGGGTGGAACCATCGCAGTGGTTCCTCATCCCAGCGTGTGGGGCGCTTGTTGGAAGACCAGCCGCAGGAGATAGTGGTCTGACCATGCTACGGGTTGGACATTCACAGTGCACACCCCCAGATCACTATGCCAACGTTCGAGACAAAAACAAGGTCAGTGTGTTGCCCCCTCGTGTGTGGGAGCCTGTATTATTTGGGTCAGGCCCATAGCCGCCATGGAAGCCATGAACTCCTGGGCCAGCCCCAACATCCCCCACAGAGAGGGCAGGTTGAAGTCACCCAAAACCAAAAGGCTTGGGAACTCCACTGCCACTCCTGAGAGGGCATCGAGCAGCCCAAGCAGGGCCATTGCCACATAGTTGGGGGATAGGTATATAAGCAACAAGCCCAACCAACCACCAGGCCCCAACCTCAAAAGGAGAGCTTCACACCCACCTATCTGCGGAACGGTGACCTCCCTTGGAATCAGAGTCTCCTGAATAACGACAGCAACCCCCCACCCCTCCCCTGTGCTCGTGGATGGTGTAAAATCTGAAAACCTGGGGGGCATAAATCAACCAGAGGGACTCCACCCTCCTGCCCCAACCAGGTCTCAGTAATGCAAGCCAGGTCCGTGGCCTCCTCCTCGATTAACTCACCAAGGAGGGGTGCCTTATTAACCACGGACCTGGCATTAAAATACACCATCCTAAGCCCAGGCCCTCTGAGTCCCATATTCCCGGGGGAGTGGGCAGAGGCATGGGGGTCAGAGCACACCACAGCTTGAAGACAGCAGCGGTGCGCTCCCTCTATGCGATATGGCCCCCCGCCTCTCCATCCCCTGCCAAATCCGATCACCCTGGGAATCGGCATTCCCGCCTCATTCCCCGGAGTCCCGCGGGCCTCCCCCCCCGTCCCATGGCACAATCCCCAGTTGGTCTGAACTGAGCTCCTTCCAATCTGGGCAGAGAATGATCAGCTGCCTGCCCAGACCGACAACCCTCCCCCCTCCCTAACCCTTTAAAACAACGAGTCAGAAAATTTAAAAGTTTCCCTTTGCCTAATTTAGAATTCCCCCCCTTGGTCGCGCAATGCTAAATATATTATTTATATATTATTTGATGCTATATATTGCTAACCCAATTGTTAGGTGACTATCATTCCTAACAAGTTTACCATCCAATTAAATAGAACTTTTGAGAAGCTGTCTCTCTTGGAGTTATTTGTTGGAGTGGAGGTTTTCTGGAATGCTGACATTATCCCGAATCTATAAATAGCTACCAGCACCCCGAAAGGACTGACCTAAAGCTTGGGTGGTGCGAAGACTCAGCAAAGATGGAGAAGGAGGAAATCACAGAAGGAGCGGTGGGAACGGACACAAGAGGACTGATTGAGACCCGGTGTCCTCCTTCTGAAGAATTTGTGCAAGCCATTGAAGCTGCAGAGGAAAGACAGGCTAGGCACTCGGCCCAAAGAAACAGATTCATGGAAAAGCTGCCAGACTGAGCTGAATGCAGAGATGGGACCGGAGGAGAAGCTGCCTGAACATCTTTCGTACACCAGCCCAGTAAGGTCGGCCCACGAGCCAGAATGGAGAGGCGTGGGGGCTTTTGAATCGGACAACTCCCGAGACTGGAATCTGTTGCCCCCATCCTGTAGCCAATCCTGGAGCACTTTGAGTGACTTAAAGTGGGGAGTTATGTCCCACAGTCACAACCTCTCCAACTGAGCTGGAATTTAACTCAACCCACGTTTACTTTTCCTGGTCTAGGACCTGACAGTGGAACCAGAGTGGCATTGGCAACATTCCCCTCAGCTAGAGGTGGCCGAAGAATCAGCTCAGCACGGCAGGGGCAAGCGGCAAGGGAGAGACAGTAGATGCAGCCAACATTTGGTATGTTACAATCTCCAATTCCTCTCCCTTGCCAGCCAGTGGTGAGGCTACCCCCTGTGGAGTGTGTTCCCCCTGGCTGGGGATTCTATCCTGGTCAGGGGTGGGTTTAATGCCAGTGGATGCCAGCACCAGTTGCACCATCTGGTTCGGGACCACCATGGGGCCAATTCGCAGCAACAATCCCGACACAGCAATGGGGTCAGTTCCAGCAGCAGGTTGCAGACACCACCTCCTTTTCCAACACGGCAGTGAGTTCAGCAGACGGCCCCTATTCAGCAGCCATCAGCTCAGCCGCCCCTCGGAGTATCCCTGCAGGGACCCCTCCTGCCACCTGCAGCAGCACAGCAAATTCCAGCTCAGCCGGCGGTCGCCATGGTGTCCCCCGTCCCCCCCGGCCAGAGCCACCAAGGTTTAGAGCAACATTTGATGGAACAACTGAGAAGCTTGCTTATTTTCTCAGCCGGATCTGGTCACATATAGATCAATTTGGAAACCACTACGCAACAGCGTAGTGTAAGAGCTTTGGTGGCTCAGGCTGTAAATGCCTGATCTTAAGATCCAGCTGTCTACAACTACTGTAGGCTCGAATCCCACCAGGCTCAAGGTTGACTCAGCCTTCCATCCTCTCGGGGTAGGTAAATTGAGGACCCAAGATTGTTGGGGGCAATTAGCTGACCTTGTAAAAATGCCGCTTAGTAATAAGCAGGCATATACAATGGAATGAAGGCTATTGCTGAGCACATTGGATTGTGCTCCAAAAATTGTGAGCCGCCCTGAGTCTTCGGAGAAGGGCGGCATATAAATGTAATTAAAATAAAAAAAAATAAATAAATAAAACAGACCACAACCTAGTTTCCACAATTACAGATGAGATGAATGAGGGAGACGCTTCCACCTGGGTAGCCCAGTTACACAATGAGGACACTGCAGAACTAAATGATGCAGATGCATTTGTTGAGCTGCTCAGGTCTAGATTTGAAGACCCTGACAGAGTAGGTGAAAGTGAAGATAAAATAATGGAAATGAAGCAAGGTAATCGACCCATAAAAGACTTTGTATGGGACTTTAGATGGGTCGCAGGTAACCTCATGCATTGGCCTGACAGGATACTTCTGCACTATTTTAAAGAAGCCATTGAGAAGTTAGAAAAGCCTGTGGCATCAGGGGAATACCAGAGCGACTGCAAGACTGGTATGCCATGTCCATTATTCTGGATAGAGAAATCCATCCACACCAAAAACCTCCCTCTGAGAGGCCCCCTAGGAGAACTTCAGCCAGATGCCCTCTGACTAAACCTGCTGAAGCCGCTCCTACCCAACCCACAGGGATTATAAAATGCTATCGATGTGTCCAGACTGGTCATAGGGCTTCCGAATGTCTGGCCCCTGCACCGGTTCCACAACCAAGGCCCAGTACAGCTGCCAGAGGCAGAAGAGCTCCACAGAAGCCCCTAGACACCATCCGGTTTGCCAGACAAGCTGTACAGCTTCCCCTCCTCACAGAAGAGAGCAAGGAACCTCTGGTCAAAGAAACCCTTCCTGGAAAGGCAAATGAGGAAGAGGACCCCATGGTGAGTGCTGCCAATTCCCCCTTTTACAGTTAAAGTGAAGTTGGTGGTGCCTGAGACTGGTGAGGCTGGGGAGTTAGAAGCAGGAATAGATACAGGATGTTCCAGATGCCTGATGGGGCTCCCTATCGTTGAGCAATTAGGGATAAAAACTAAAGCCCCAAAACACCCAATCAAGTTTGAACAGGTAGATGGAACGTTAACTGGAGGAATCCCAGCCACCCAAATTACAGAACTGATCAGATTAGAAATGGGCAGGCATCTTGAACTTATACAATTTATAGTGGCTCCAAAAATGTCAGAATCTATCATATTGGGTCTTGCTTGGCTTGATAAATGGGCCCCTACCATCAAATGGGAAGATGGGTACTGGAAGATCATAATTGGCGTTGGGCCGCTGCCCCCGGTCCCTCCTGATAAGAGACTCACCCAACAGGGGCCCACAACCTGAAGCAGCAGCTACCGCTTCAGACTCTCCTCCGGGCGATCCCCAGGTTCCTAAAGAATACAGGGACTTGGTGGAGGCTTTTAGTGAGGGGGAATGCAAGGCTCTCCCTCCACATCGAGCCACTGATTGTGCCATTGAGTTAGAACCTGGGGCAAAACTGCCCAAACCAAAGATGTATTCCATGACACCAGCCGAGATGACTGAGTTGAGGAAATACATTGATACCAATTTAGCCAGAGGCTTCATCACCTGTCAGCCTCAGCTGGGTACTGGATAGTTTTGTAAAACAAACCACGTTACTCACAGTTTTGTTGGTGAATTTTTTTTTTGAAAAAAGTTTTTATTTTTAAGACAAACATACAAACAAAACATAAAAACAAAAACCATCTTCCATTTTATATACATACAGTGTGTCAGTTGGTTACAGATCCTTTGTGTTATCCTTTTGTAGTCATCACTCACAATTTATAAAAAAGATTCTCATATTGTCAATATAAAACATTCTTATATATTTATCAATTATTATTTATGCATGACTAAACTATTTCATCATTTATACGAGATATTCTCAATTTTATTATAAAGTTTATATTATACTTTTATCCAATGGTTATATATGTCTATTATATTTTATATCAATCTATTAAATTTCTATTACAAAATTATATAATCTATTACATTACCAAGTCTTTTTATCCAACCATTGATAAAACAAATCCCATATCTTATAAAATTGTTTATCTTTTTGATCTCTAATTTCAAATGTTGATTTGCTCATTTCAGCACAATCCAAAATTTTCGTAATAACTTCCTCCTCCATAGGTATTTTATCATTTTTCCAATTCTTAGCAAATACAATTCTAGCTGCTGTTAAAACATTTACAATCAAATATTTCAACTCTTTATTGTAAATTTCTGGTATGATTCCCAATAAAAATATTTCCGGTTTCAAGTCTATATGTTGTTTTATCATTTTTTCCAACCACGTGTGGATTTTAGTCCAATATCTTTTTGCATCCAACACGTCCACCACATATGGTAATACGAGCCAGGTATCTGATGACATTTCCAACATTTATCCAATTTATTCTTAAACATTCTTGCAATTCTTGTCGGGGGTAAGTGCCACCTGTAAAACATCTTATACAATTTTTTTTATAGGCAGTTGACATTGTCATTTTATAATTCTAAGACCATAGTTTTTGCCATTTCTCTAAATCAATCCCATATCCAAAATTTTTCCCCAAGCAATCATTGTTTCTTTAACTTGTTCTTCTTCCAATTTAAATTCTAATAAATGTCCATAAAGCTTGTTTTTCCAACGCTTGCATAGATTTAAATTCACCCTTTTTTTAAATTACATTTTTAATTACCTTTTCATCAGTACCCATCAAAATTTTATCTAACTCAGTCAACTTCTAAATAACTTCTATTTTAAAATCTTTATCAAATCAAATCCAGATTGTACTTGCAAATATGAAAACCAATTCATTTTTACAGCTTGTTCTTCCAACGCTTGCATAGATTTAAATTCACCCTTTTCATTCAATATTTCACCATATCTAACTGTTTGTTCCTTTTTGTATATTACTGGATATGAAAAAGCTTCAGTAGTAGATATCCATAATGGAATTTTTAAATAGTATTGTTTTTTAATCTCCCAATTTAAAAACAAAGCCTTTCAAATATAGTGTCTTCTAAAATACACCTTGTGTTTTAGTTCCCTTATACCAAAGAAATGCATGCCACCCCAATAGCAGGTCATGTCCTTCTAAAGTCAATAGTCTGCTATTCCTTAGTGTTATCCATTCTTTTACCCACATCAAATTTGTCACCTGATAATATAATTCCCAATTGGGCAATGCGAACCCTCCTCTTATTCTTGCATCCTGTAACAGCTTAAGTTTTATTCTTGCTTTTTTGCCTTGCCATATATATTTCAACACAATTTTATTTAAATCTTCAAAAACTCTTTCCCTAATCTAATTGGAATTGTCTGGAATAAATATAAAATTCTAGGCAATACATTCATCTTAATTGTTGATATTCTCCCAATCAATGATAATTGTAAATTTTTCCATTTTTCCAAATCTGTCGCAATCTGCTGCTTGAGTTTAATATAATTGTCCTCCTTCAGTGTGCTACATCTTGATGTAATGTGTATCCCTAAATACTTAACCTTGCTTGTGACCTGTAATTCTAAAACTTCTTCCAACTCTTTCTTTCGTCTTACTAACATGTTCTTTGTTAATATCTTTGTTTTATCTTTATTAATTTTCAAACCTGCTACCTTTCCATACTCTTCTATACTTTCTATTAATTTAGGTGCTGATTCCAATGGATCCTCTAGTATAAATACCAGGTCATCTACAAAAGCTTGTAATTTATACTCTTCTTTTTTAATTTTCATTCCTTTTATTTCTTTATCTTCTCTTTATCTTCTTCAACACTTTTAATTTTAACACAAACAGCAGAGGTGACAGTGGACAACCTTGCCTAGTCCCTTTTCTTATATCTATAGATTCTGTCAATTCTCCATTTATCAAAACCCTTGCAGTTTGTTCATGATATATCGTCTCAATGGCATGTATAAAATTTTTACCAAAGCCCGTTTGTGCCAGTTGTAATAACATAAAATGCTAACTCACATTATCAAAGGCTTTTTGAGCATCTAAAAATATCAAAGCCATTTGCTTTTCAGGGTGTGCCTCATAGTATTCCAGTGTCCAGAATTATTCTCATATTATGTTTAATTTGTCTCTTTGGCAGAAATCCATTTTGATCAACATGAATAAAGTTATTTAAATATCTTTTCAAACTTTCTGCCAAAATTGAAGCAAAAATTTTATAGTCTGAATTTAATAGGGAAATAGGTCTATAGTTTTTAACTTGTGAGTCTGTATCTTCCTTTGGTATAAGTGTGATATAAGCTTCTGACCATGTCTTGGGTATTCTCTTCTTTGACATAACTTCATTCATAACTTCTAATAGTTGGAGGTTCAACACCTCCTGAAAAGTCTTATAAAATTCCACTGGCAGACCATCTGGACCTGGTGCTTTCCCTGTATTTTGTTTCTTTACGGCTTCTGGTACTTCCATCATTGTTATATTCCCTTCTAACATTATTTCAATGTCTTTGGGTATCTGTGGTAATTTTGCCTTTTGTAAATATTGTTTGATTTTTTCTTCTTGAATGTTCTCTTGATAATACAGTTTTCCATAGTAATCTTGTATGATTCTTTTCTTTTCTTCACTTCCATAGCAGACATGTCCTTCTTCATCTATTAAATGGCTAATTCTCCTTGATTCTCTTTCCTTTCTGAGTTATAAGCTAACCATCTTCCTGGTTTATTTGCGTCTTCAAAATAATTCTGTTTAGCATTTTTAATCTTTTGAGCTAACTCCTTTTTCCATTAATCCCATTTTATGTTTAGTTATATCCATTTTAATTTTAATGTCTTTTTTTGAGATTTCTGTAATTTTTTCTAATTTTTTATAGTCATCTTCCAGTATTTTAAAAGTCTTTTTCTGTTTAATATTTCTTTTCCTTGTATAGTCAATTGTCAAACCTCTTGTGTAGGCCTTCATCGTGTCCCAGAGATTCTGTAACGATGTATCCTCTTTTTATTTTCTTTAAAAGAATACCAATTCTCTTCAATTTTCTGTTTAAAGTCTTCTTCCTTTAGTATCATATTATTTAAAGTCCATCTAGATCTCGTCTTTTGTCCTTTCCAAGTAACTGTCATTGGATTATGGTCTGCCCAAGTACTTGCTCCTATTTCAATTTCTTGTATATTAGAAAATAAATCAGCTGATGTCCATATCATATCTATTCTTGACCATGATTCATGCCTGTTTGAGTAAAAGGTATATTGCTTATTTCCCATATTTCTCTCTCTCCATGCATCTTTTAAATTTATTTCCTCTATCATTTGAAAGAAGGATTTTGGTAGTGTCTTTCTAGCTTTCTTTGTTGCTTTCTGTGTTTTATAATCCAACTGTTCATTAATTATTCCATTGAAGTCTCCCATCATACAGACATTAGCATAGTCCAATTCAATTATTTTCTTATACAATTTCTTGTAAAATTCTTCTTGATTATCATTTGGGCATATATTGCTATTAAAAGTGTTTTAATATTATTGTCCATTATTTCCACCATTAAAATCCTTCCATCATCATCTATATGGATTAATTCTGCCAAAATTGTGAATCTAATATATAGGACCACACCTCTTTTTTTTTACATTGTGCCAATGACTGAATGATTTCCCTAACTTTTTGTTTCAATATATATTCATGTTGTTTTTAATATGTACTTCTTGCAAACAAATTATATCAAACTTTAATTTCTCTAATTTGTGAAATACTTTCCTTCGTTTAGTGGCTAAATTAAGTCCATTTATGTTCATTGTAATCAATTTTCTCTCTTCCATTTTAGACTTTATAAGAGGGTTTTGTTGCTCTAGTAGATCTTACTTCTCGTTGCTTTCTGGACACACTGCCTACTGCACCTTCTTTTTCTTTTTCAATTACTGCTATACACTCCTCTTGAAATTCGATCAAGGACTCTTCTTTTCTTATATCTTCCTCCCTTCCTCTAAGGTGTTAATGGTAAAATAATTCTGCCTTTTCAACCGTATCATTTCTTTGTCTTTGTTCCTGCCAAGTGAACAAGAGACCTTCTGGTATCAGCCATCTGTAATTTACTCCTCTTTTAAGCAACTCTTTAGTCAAAAAAAGATATTCTCTTCTCATCTCTCTTACTCTTCTTGGTACCTGTTTCAGCACCACAATTTCTTTATCTTTATACTTTAACGTCTTCTCTCTTGCCACTTGCAGTATTTGTGTTTCTATGTGTTTTGTATAGCTTCTTTCAGTATTTATTCTTGTGATTTTGGGGCATAGGATTGGGGGTGGGGTTGCACTCTTACCACATAGGCTAAGTGGCCTTTCTTCACCACTGACTGATCACTGTCATTTCTCACACTTTGCCCATTAAGGAGAAAGGTTTGAGAAACAGGTATATTATTATTATTATTATTATTATTATTATTATTATTTATTTATTTATTTATTTAGGCTTGTATGCCACCCTTCTCCCTAAGGACTCAGGGTGGCGAACATATAAAAAGGAATACATTTACAATAAAAAATATTAAACAGATACAAGTCTATAAATTACTAAAAAAACATTAAAAACAATTAAAATTACAATAGTAAGAATACAATTAAAACAACCCACCCCAGGGTCAATCCAGGCCGGCCTGCTGAAACAGCCAAGTCTTCAGGTCTCGACGAAAGGAGCGGAGATCAGGGGCCAAACGAAGATCCGCAGGGAGCTGATTCCATAGGGCGGGCACTCCCACAGAAAAGGCCCTGGCCCTGGGGACCGCCAGCCGACAATGCCTAACCGATGGTATTCCCAGGAGACCCCACCTGTGGGAGCGCACAGGGTGATCGGAGTGTGATGCTGGCAGGAGACGTTCCTGCAAGTACCCTGGACCCAAGCCATTTAGGGCTTTATAAGTTATTACTAACACCTTGAAGGAAACTCGGAAGGCAACCGGCAACCAATGCAAGTCGCGCAGGAGGGGTGTAACATGGGAGTATCGGGATACCCCCATCACAGCCCGCGTGGCCTCATTCTGCACCAGCTGCAACCTCCGAGTAATCCGCAAGGGTAGCCCCATGTAGAGAGTGTTGCAGTAGTCAATTCTGGAAGTGACGAGCGATGAGTGACCGCTCAAGGGCATCTTGGTTCAGGTAAGGCGGAGCTGGCGAACCAGCCGACCTGGCAAAGCCCCCCTGGCCACAGCTCCCACTTGCTCCTCCAGATTGAGCTGTGCATCCAGGAGGACACCCAGATTCCCCCTATCCACGGGGTAACACCTCCCCCATGACCAAAGATGGCACATCCACTGAACACCGAGATGCCGGTAAAACAGCCACTCAGTCTTGGCTGGATTGAGCTGGAGTCTGTTACTCCCCATCCAGGCTTGCACTGCATCCAGGCACCGGGACATCACCGAGAGAGCATCACTGATCTGGTCTGGGGTGGAGATATAAAGCTGGGTATCATCTGCATATTGATGATACCTCACCCCAAAACCACGGATGATCTCGCCCAGCGGTTTCATGTAGATATTAAACAGGAGAGGTGAGAGAACTGACCCCTGGGGCACCCCACAAGTGAGGGGCCTCGGGGACAATCTCTGCTCTCCTGCCAACACCGACTGCGAGTGGTCTGAAAGGTAAGAGGAGAACCACCGTAAAACGGTGCCCCCCACTCCCAACCCCCAGAGCTGCCGCAGAAGGATACCATGGTCGATGGTATCGAAAGCCGCTGAGAGATCAAAAGGACCAGGACAGAGGAAAAGCCCCTGTCCCGAGCCCTCCAGAGATCATCCACCAGTGAGACCAATGCTGTCTCGCTGCTGTGTCCGGGCCTGAAACCTGATTGGTACAGGTCAAGATAATCAGTTTCCTCCAGGAACAGCGGAAACTGCTGAACCACCACAGTCTCGACAACCTTCGCTAAAAAGCGAAGGTTGGAGACTGGACGATAGCTGTTCAAAACGGTTGGGTCCAGAGCAGGCTTCTTGAGGAGGGGTCTCACCACCGCCTCTTTCAAGGCGGGGAAAACCCCTCACTCAAAGAGGCGTTGACAACTGCCTGGAGCCAACAGGTAACCTTCCTGGAGGCATAAACCAACCAGGAAGGACACAGGTCCAATAAACACGTGGTGGAAGACAGCTTTCGCATGATCCTGTCCACTTCATCCAGGGAGACAGGGTCAAACTCAACCCAGATGTAATCCACAAGACTCATCGCCACTTCATCATCTGAACCCTGCCAGTCAGAGTCCAAGCCGGCCCGAATCTGAGCGATCTTATCCGCCAGATGTAAACTAAATTCCTCTGCTCTGCTCCAAAAGGGTCCCCTCTCCTCCAAATGCAGGAGGGAGCAAGTGACCCTGAACAGGGCCGCAGGGAGATCATCTGCGGACGTGATCAGAGCGGAGAAGTAAGCACATCTCGCTGCTCTAATCGCTTCCAGGTAAGTCCTAATATAGGTTCTTAGCTGGATACGGTCAGACGCGGAACGACTAGTCCTCCACTTGCTCTCCAGGCATCTCCTCCACCACTTCATCCCCGAAGCTCCTCCGAAAACCAAGGAGCCAAATGAGGTCTGTGGCGAGGAAGAGGCCGCAAGGGGACAACCCGGTCGAGCGCTGCTGAGGCCGCCTGTTGCCAGGCGGCCGCCAAGGTCTCGGCCAGGCTGTGGTCGAGGGAGGTGGGCAAGGACCCCAGGGCCGTCTGAAACATCTCCGGGTCCATCAGGCACCTGGGGCAGAACCATCGTATCGGTTCCTCATCCCAGCAGCAAGAGGTAGCCGATTGGAAGACCAGCCTCAGGAGATAGTGATCTGTCCATGACAGGGGTAGAGTAACTGGAGATCCATCCCCCCAGATCACCGCACCACTGTCCCGAGACAAAAACCAGGTCGAGCATATTCCCCCCCTCATGGGTGGGTCCCTGAATCACCTGGGTCAGGTCCATGGCTGTCATGGATGCCAAGAACTCCCGAGCCAAACCAGACGCCGCTCCCAGAGAGGGCAAGTTGAAGTCCCCCAGAACAATAAGCCTGGGAAACTCCACTGCCACCCCTGAGAGGGCGTCAAGCAGCTCGGGAAGGGCCGTTGCAACGCAGCTGGGGGACAGGTACGTCAGCAACAGACCCAACTGACCACCCGGGCCCAACCTTAGGAGGAGGGACTCACACCCGCCTATCTGCGGGACAGTGGCCTCCCTTGGAAACAAGGTCTCCCTAATAACAATGGCTACTCCTCCGCCCCTTCCCTGAGCTCGTGACCAGTGCAGCACCTGGAAACCTGGGGGACATAGATCACACAGAGGGACACCCCTCTCCGGTCCCAACCAGGTCTCCGTAATACATGCCAGACATATATAGTTCCCAGACATTTGTAAGACTTGGCTCCACCTTCTTTCAAAGAAATCCATGCAGTACAGGTAGTCCTTGACTTACAACTGTTCATTTAGTGACCATTCAAAGTTACAATGGCATTGAATAAAGTGACTTACGATCATTTTTCAGTTGCAACCTTTGCAGTATCCCCATGGTCATGTGATCAAAATTCAGACTCTTGGCATATGTATGACCATTACTGGTTCATATGTATGACCATTACTGTGTCCCAAGGTCATGTGACCTTCTGACAAGCAAAGTCAATGGGAAAGCCAGATTCACCAGGTTATTAACAACTTTAGCAATTCACTTAACAATTGTGGCAGGAAATGTTGTAAAATGTTGTAAAATGTGGTAAAACTCACTTTTAAAATGTCTCACTTAACGACATAAAATTTGGGCTCAATTGTGATAGCAAGTTGAGGACTACCTGTACTTTACGTGTGATGCACAGAAAAAACAGGCAGAGCTTTGTTGAACCATTATGGTTGCGATTTTGGCTATTTTGACTATACTTTCTGGATACCTCTTTATCACCATCTTCCATGAGTTTCCTGAAAGTCAAATCTTAAGAGTAGGTGGAGGAAATCACCTTCTTGGAAAAATGTTCCCAATTAATTCTCTTCCTTCTTGCTTGATAGAAGGGATTTACTCTTTTCACATAATGGTTTTAGGCCAGGAAAGGAAATATGATCAGAAACAAATGAGGAGAACCCAAATGAACTGGATACATAAGAAGGGCTTTTAAAAATAACAATTTTGATTAGAGTTTACAGATAACAAAGATAAAAGACTAATACAAACATAGATAGATATGAAACATAAACAAGAGGAAAAGAAAAATGTGAAGAGATAGAACAAAAGAAAATAAAAAGTTAGAAACAAAGATATATAAAAGATGACTCCCCATTCCCTCCAGGCAAGTATAAACAAATCAGTAATTTAACACTTTCTCTAATATTTCAGTTTTAAAAAGATACCTTCTTTCTGTCAGTGTATAAGAATTCATGACTGAAATGACATGGCAACAAGTCAGGCAATGGGGACTGTTTGGTGACTGAAACAGCTTGGAGCCGGGGCATGGCTCGGCTTAACTGTTCTGTGTATAAAAGAGTTCATTGGTCTCTTTGCTTGAGAGTACTCTGCCTTGAATGGGACAGAAGAATTATATTATTTGGGCTGCAAAAATGGAATGCTTCCTGAAGGCTAAAGAGCTCTGGGATATTGTTATTAATCCACCCCAGGCACCATTAGCAGCTGCAGATCAAAGGCAGCATGATAAGGCACTGGCCTACATCATTTTAAGTTTGAAAGATGAACAATTCTTGAATGTGGCTGATTTAAAAACTGCAAAGGAGGTTTGGCTGAAATTGAG
The DNA here is from genome assembly GCA_009733165.1 of Naja naja. Classification (NCBI taxonomy): domain Eukaryota; kingdom Metazoa; phylum Chordata; class Lepidosauria; order Squamata; family Elapidae; genus Naja; species Naja naja. The sequence goes on along the minus strand of SOZL01000027.1, from coordinate 971,634 downwards.
AAGTGTGCATATGAGTGCATTAGCGTGCAATATTGTGCAATTATTGAAACAATTGTACAGAGCCTGGATACTACCACAAGAGAGTGTGGAGAAGTATTTGCTGCACATGCAGACTCTGTTTATTGAGTTAGAACAGCATGGAATACAGATTCCTGAATCTCAGAAAGTGCTGTTGATGTTAAACAGTCTTGATGAAATGTGGGACATTGTTTCAGCTGTTTTTGAATGCAAACCAGAACAGGAACAACAGTGGTGTTTCATCTGTGGTTATAAGACTCATTTAAAGAAAGACTGTTTACAAGGAAGAAAAACAACAGATGGACAAGCTGCTGTTGCAAAAGTTAGCTATTGTAATAGCAGAGACAAATGGTTAATAGACAGTGGGGCTAGTCAAGCAATTGTTAATCATTCTAAATTGTTTTTCAGAATGGATCCAGCTGGAGGAGATGCAGTAGCCTTGGTGAATGGCCAGAAGGCTAAAGTCATAGGAAAAGGCAGTGTGCTGATTCCATGTCTGGAGGAAAAGTTTGGTAACATATTATGTGTGCCTGAAATGGAGCATAATTTACTGAGTGTCTCCAGTCTAGACAAACAAGGTTTTGAGACCATCTTTGTAAATGGGAGATGTCTCATAAAAAGAAATGGGAGTGATTCATGTGTTCATCTCTTGCACAGAAAGCTTGGCCATGCCAGCTTCAGAGTTTTGCAAAAGATGCAACAGTTTGGAGAAGGATTAAACTTGAAAGGGTGCAAGTCATACTTGGACTGTGCGATGTCCAAGGCATCCCCAGTAAGCAAGACTAGCACAAAGCAGACAACAAGAGCTCTAGAGTTGGTACATGCAGATTTGGTTGGGCCAATGCAAGCCAGTTTGGGAAGAGCAAAGTATGTGCTGGTCACTGTAGATGACTACAGCAGATTTGGTTTCTGCTATTTACTAAAGAGTAAAATAGAGGTGCTACAGAAATTTAAGCAATGGGTAAGCTTTGTAGAAAAAAGATATAAACAACAGGTATGTCAGCTGCAAACTGACAGAAGTTCAGAATTCATGTCAGCAAGTTTTCAACAGTGGTTGGGACAGTTAGGAATAAAATACAGATGTACTAATCGGTATACAGCAGCTGAGAAGCGGAATGAAGTCTTACAAACAATGGAGGATTCTGGTCTGAGCAGGTCATATTGGAGTGAAGCCATGTTGACTGCTAATTATTTAATTAGTAGGCTGTGGAGTTCATCTATTAATGATACTCCATATGTAGTGTTATATGGGAGAAAGCCACCTCTGGCACATTTAAGGGTGTTTGGAAGCAATGCATAGCTGCATATTCCAAAAGCAATCAGGAGAAAAGGTCAATCAAAGGCTAGAAAGCTCAGGTTTATGGGCTATGAGCCAGGCTCAAAGAGCTATCGCTTTAGTGATGGGAGCAAAATAATAGTGATTTCCAGGTCTGCTAGCTTGGCAGAGCAAAATTGGAACAGAACTGATGCCAATTCTTGGAATGATCCACTTAGTGATGGTGATCCATTTAGTGACAGTAACTCACTTAGTGTTGGTGTCAGTGTTCAGGGAGGAGAAGCTGAAAAAGAACAAGAAAAGGAGTCGAGAGAAGATGATGACTCAAATATGAAGCAAGAGAGGGTTGAAACACAGGAGCAGTCAATGCCATGAAGGTCAGAAGGATGGAACAAAGGGATTCCACCTGACAGGCATTCTGCTAGTGAAGTAAAGGTCTGTAATGTGTGGTATGAGCCAAGGAACTATAAGGAAGTATTGGCATTACCTAAAATTGAACAAGTGGGACTTCCGGTGGTGACGTGGGATCGAAGAGGAACGGGGAGACAGCGCTCTGCCCCTCGTTGCCGAAATTCAGCAGTCCGGTGGCCATCTGAGGCGAAAATTGGTCCTGGGGGTATCAGTGAAGAAGAGGGGAACCTTTGGAGCCGTAGCGGGAAGGTGTGATCCCTAGCAACATGAATGGAGGAGCCCTCAAAGCTGGAGCTGAAGAGTCAGATCTTAATGGCCGATCCAGAGACCCGACGTCCCACAAGAAAGGAAAGGGAAACGAAGAGGGAGAATGGTGTGTTATAAGTGGTGAGAGCGAAGGAGTTCAGATTTGTGAAAGTGCTAAAGAAATAGCGAACCCAGAGAGTGACAGTGACACATGGACAGCTCAAACAGTGAGGAGAGCGGAAAAGGGAGAGGACGAAAGGTGGTGCCAGCAATAGTAAAGGAAAGAACAAAGAAGAAGAGAAAGTAATAGACTGATGGTGACCTGAATGAGGAGGTGAAAGTGGACTGACTGGAACAGTGTGGTGGAAATTCCTTGAGTTTCCAAAAGAATAACATTGTAGCAGCAGAAGAAACGAAGAAAAAAAGGGGAAAAAATTCAAGTAATTTGATTGGAACTTTTATAGTAGTTCTGTTTAAAATTAATTGTTAATTGTGATTATAATATTCATATTTATACACTTAAAAATATTGTGGATAAGTTTTTCTTTTTCTCTGTGGTGCTTTATATTTAGTGATAAAAACTTTTAAGCATTTATGTTTATATAGTTATACATTAATTAGACTTTAAAGAAGAATATATATCCAGAGAAAAAGTGATGGTTTTTGCAAAATAACTTAAAGAAATTAATATAGTGATCTTCTAAGGATTGTAAAAATTGACCCATTTAGGATACTGTTTGTTCTCTTTTCTCAGTAAAGTATAATTGTTATTAAAGGTGTACTGGAATATAGAACTGTTACTCTATAACATCATATTAACTGTTAAAGATAGGAAACTGATTGTATATGTTAAATTGCCAATTAATCAACTGTTTAAACATCCAACTATTTAAAGGATTAAGTAATTAATGTAATAGAAATATATAAGAATATTTAGAAGTAATAGATTGGTAAATTGTTAATACTAGTGTTACTTTGGCTATTGGGATTGATCCATAAAACTTCATAATCTAAGTAACCTTTGGAATTTAGTGGAATAATTGGGACATAATATGAGATATAGAGTTGCAGACTGCAAGGTAGAATAAAGACAGAGACAGAAATTAGGGGAACATTGAATGGTGTTGTAGGAGAAGATAGAAAGAATACTAGGACGGCAACTTAGAATATTACAAGAAATGACAAGTATTACGACAACAGCAGTGAAAACCGGGAAGAAACCCACCCCAGCAACAGCTACAGTGATACCATCCCCATCTGCACAAAGATCTATAGAAGGAATGTTTGCAACAGATAAAACAACGTCCGCAGTGAACACGCAGACCATGCAGGCCGCTTTATTATCAATACAAGAAACGATGATAAAGTTACAGGAAAATATGACCAGAAACCACGGAGAAATGAAAACAGAAATGGAGGAAGTGAAAAGAGAAGTGAGAAATGACATCCAGAAGCTACAGGTGAAACTCGAAAAATTAGAATATTGTGCAAAAGTTCATTTATTTCAGTAATGCAACTTAAAAGGTGAAAGTAATATATGAGATAGACTCATTACATGCAAAGCAAGATAGTTCAAGCCGTGATTTGCCATAATTGTCATGATTATGGCTTACAGCTCATGAAAACCCCAAATCCACAATCTCAGAAAATTAGAATATTGTGAAAAGGTGCAATATTCTAGGCTCAAAGTGTCCCACTCTAATCAGCTAATTAAGCCATAACACCTGCAAAGGGTTCCTGAGCCTTTAAATGGTCTCTCAGTCTGGTTCAGTAGGAATCACAATCATGGGAAAGACTGCTGACCTGACAGTTGTGCAGAAAACCATCATTGACACCCTCCATAAGGAGGGAAAGCCTCAAAAGGTAATTGCAAAAGAAGTTGGATGTTCCCAAAGTGCTGTATCAAAGCACATTAATAGAAAGTTATGTGGAAGGGAAAAGTGTGGAAGAAAAAGATGCACAAGCAGCAGGAATGACCGCAGCCTGGAGAGGATTGTCAGGAAAAGGCCATTCAAAAGTGTTGGGGACTTTCACAAGGAGTGAACTGAGGCTGGAGTCAGTGCATCAAGAGCCACCACACACAGACGGATCCTGGACATGGGCTTCAAATGTCGATTCCTCTTGTCAAGCCTCCTGAACAACAAACAACGTCAGAAGCGTCTTACCTGGGCTAAAGAAAAACAGACCTGGTCTGTTGCTCAGTGGTCCAAAGTCCTCTTTTCTGATGAGAGCAACTTTGCATCTCATTTGGAAACCAAGGACCCAGAGTCTGGAGGAAGAATGGAGAGGCACACACTGCAAGATGCTTGAAGTCCAGTGTGAAGTTTCCACAGTCTGTGTTGATTTGGGGAGCCATGTCATCTGCTGGTGTTGGTCCACTGTGCTTCATTAAGTCCAGGGTCAACACAGCCGTCTACCAGGAGATTTTGGAGCACTTCATGCGTTTGAGTGTTAAAAGGTGAATGATATTGCAATATCTATATTAATAAAGCCTGTTACGGATTTCAGATTATCACAGTCTGTTGTTTTATTTTTTGTGGCATCTCACAATTGGCGAGCCTGCAGGAGAAAGACTTTTTTCCTCTGGATGGATGGTTTTTCTGGATTGCAAAAAGGGCGCCCCCGCTCTTTCTTTGTTGTGGTTTTTGTAATTTGGAGGATCTTTCATCCAGGGCAAGATTGCTCTTAGTAACCTGAGTTTGTCTTGACTGATAATCCGAGACCGTACTGGCTTGGAGTGGCCATGGACTTAGGTGCACCAGGGATTCAGGTGAGCTCTGACTTTTTACATAAATTGTGTTGCAACATTTTTTAATTAGGCTCAGTTTTGCCTGCGGAGTGGAGTCTGTATATCTCTGTGTGGAGTGTGTGTGTCTGCTCTGTTTTTCTTTCTCTCTCCTGTCATTTCCTGTGTGCAAGGGGGGCTAAATGGGGAATTTCTGGTTTAAGAAACCAGATGTTGCTTGCGAAGTTCCATCAATTCCAGCTTTCTCCCTCTTGGAGAGCTGATTAGTCAGTGGACTGAGCCTTGGTTAGTTACATATACAAAGCCCCTTGATAAGTTGCAGTTGATTGAATATTGTACTGTAGAATGACCAAATTATATTTTAAAATGTCCAAATTACAGATAGTCGAAATTTGGAGAGTCAGATGTGTATTGGATTGATGCCTTGAAAGCTGTTTTAACTAAGAAGAGGTTAGATTCTCAGTTGATTTACGTCAATCTGTGGTACTATGTACAGAGGACTGACCCCTTTCCCCTCTTAGTAAAAAGATTTTATACACTAAGGAGAAGGAGGGGGATAGGTGGGAGCCGTTGGACTATGCTGGTTGTGCACATCCTCCCCACTATAATATGGCAGCTGACAGGATGCAGCTGAGAGGGAAGACAAGGGTGGTGAGTTGCCTGCTGTTTCACAATACAGAGAGTTGAAGCATGAGCTAGATTCTATGAGAGAGGTGGCAGGACCTTCTGGTGGAGCTGTTATGAGATCTAAAGCAAAGAAGGAACAGACACTTTATCCGTTGCGTGAAATGCCTAATGGTTTGACATCTGCGGGTGTTCCTGTGACAACCTTTGTAAATGTGCCACTTACTTCCTCTGATTTGAGGAATTATAAACTGTCTATGCCTTCTATGCAGAGTGATACAATTAGTCTCGCGGAGTCTCTGGATTTGTTCCTTGGCCCAAACATTTATACTTTTGTAGAATTGCAGCATATTTTGGGTTATTTGTTTACTCCAGAAGAGAGGGGTCAGATTAGAAAGGCAGCCATAGCATATTGGAATAAAACTCAAGAAGGAATACTGAACCCTGTGGCAAGGGATGTTAAATTTCCTCTGACAGACCCTGAGTGGGATAGCCAGAACCCAGAACATAGAATGCAGATGATGGATTTGAAAAAGATTATTGTTCAAGGTGTCAAGACTGCAGTGCCACAAGGGTGAAATCTGGCCATGGCTTTTGAGGTAGGCCAGTTAAAAGATGAATTGCCAGCTGAATTCTTGAATAGAATCAAGGATAGTTTGAATAAGTATTCTGGTCTTGCTCCAGAGACACCAGAATACCAGGCATTAATGAAATTGCAGTTTGTGACAAAGGCATGGTCAGACGTCCAGCATAAACTGCAGAAAATAGAGAGATGGGCAGAGTCAGACATTGCCACCTTGTTGCAAGAGGCCACGAAAGTCTTTATAAATTGTGACCTTGTAAAAATCTCATCAAAAATCCCAATTAATGTTTTCTGCGTTCAAAGCGGCTACAAAGCTGTCGGAAACTGGGGACAAGTCGGCTGGACTTGTTACAGTTAGAGATAGTAGTAATAGAAGGGTTGGAGCTCCATCTGCTGGAAGTAGATGGAAGCATCCTGAAAAGGGAAGAACAGGACTTCTTTCCTGGAACAGGAATAAAGAAATGAAGGGAAGTAAGCAGTGTTTTGCTTGTGGCAAGGAGGGGCATTTTGTGAGGAATTGCCCTGACAAGCAGAGAATGCAAAGAAGGGAGCAGAGGCTGTATACCCTAATTGAAGATTAGTGGGGTCATGGGCTCCTAACACTTGAGTCTCACCGGGAGCCTTTAGTAAACTTAAAGGTGGGACCTGAAGAAGAAGAAGATTGTGTTTTCCTGATAGATACTGGTGCAGCTAGAACTTCATTGTGTAAATTACCTGAGGGTATTACCCAGGTAGAGAAAACTATGATGGTATCTGGTGTGAAGGGAGAATCTTTTGATGTTGCTATTGTCTGCGATAACGTTGGATGTTTTGTATATACCTGAAGCAGGTATGAATCTTTTGGGAAGCGATGCTTTATCCTTATTGGGTTGTGAGTTTATCTTTTCTACAGTGAAGTGCACTGTTCATTTATTGACTGATGAACAGGAAAGATTTATAGATCCCATAGTGTGGGAAGCAAAAGGAAATAGAGGTGTTTTGAATATTGCACCTGTGGAGGTGATTTTGAAAGAGGGTGTTGAGCCAGTGAGGTGGAAGCAATACAATAATTCCCTGGAAGGGAGACGTGGCTTGAAGCCAGTGATAGAGTCTCTGTTACGGGATGGGCTAATTGAGCCTGCAATGTCACCATACAATGCACCTATCTTACCTGTAAAGAAACCTGATGGTTCCTGGCACCTAGTGGCTGACCTGAGACCCGTTAATCATCTGGTGGTTGAAAGACATATTATTACACCTGATCCATATACCTTGTTAGGGAGAATTCCACATGAACACAGGTATTTTAGTGTGATAGATTTAAAGGATGCTTTTTGGACCTGCCCCTTAGCGGAAAAATCAAGAAGTTTTCGCTTTTGAGTGGACAGATCTTGATACACATCGAACGCAACAGTATCGATGGTGTATGTTACCACAGGGGTTCTCAGAAAGCCCTAATTTGTTTGGACAAGCATTGGAGCAAGTCCTTGAAGGGTTTGAACCACCTGTGGGTATAACAGTGTTCCAATATGTGGATGATTTGTTGGTTTCAGATGAGAAGAAACGGGATGTTGAAAAAGGCACGAATGCATTGTTAAATTTCTTAGGACAACAGGGCCTAAGAGTTTCAAAGAAGAAGTTGCAATATGTGGAGTCTGAGGTTAAATACCTGGGACATTTGATTAGTCATGGCAGTAAGCGGATCAATCCAGAAAGGATTGAGGGGATAGTTAGACAACCTATGCCGAAAACTAAAAGAGAGGTTCAGAAGTTGTTAGGGTTGTTAGGATATTGTCGTCTATGGATAGATAATTACACAGAAAGGGTTAAGTTTCTGTATGAGAAATTGTTAGATGATGAACCATGGGAGGTTGTTTGGAATAGTGAGGAGGTGAATAAAATAGAGATGCTTAAGAGAGCATTAATACAAGCTTTTGTGTTGAGTTTACCTGATTTGAAGAAACCTTTCCATTTGTTTGTAGCAGTGGAAGAGGGATAGCTAAAGGTGTTCTAGCTCAAGTGTGGGCTGGGAAGAAGAAACCTATAGCATTTTTGTCAAAATTAATGGATCCAGTAGTGCGTGGTTGGCTTTTGTGTAGCAGTAGCAGCTATGGCTATATTGGTGGAGGAAAGTAGGAAGTTGACATTTGGGAGTGCTTTAGTGGTAAGCAGTCCACATCAGGTAAGGACAATTTTAATGCAGAGAGCGCATAAATGGCTTACACATGCTAGACTTTTAAAATATGAAGCAATCTTGTTGTCCCAGGAAGATTTGCTTCTCTCAACTGACAGGAATTTAAATCCAGCTGAATTCCTTTCGGGAGAAAGACAGGAATGGGACAATATAGAACATGATTGTATTGAAGCTATAGATTTACAGACAAAGGTGAGAGAGGACTTGGAAGATAGTCCAATAGAGGGTGGAATTAATTTGTTTATTGATGGATCTTCTCGAGTAGAGAATGGTAAACGAATGACTGGATATGCAATAGTGAATGGAGATACATCTGAAATGTTGGAGATGGGCCGTTTATCTGTTGAGTATTCTGCTCAGGTGTGTGAGGTGTTTGCTTTATTGCAAGCTTTGAAGCTTCTAGAAAATGAAGTAGGTAATATTTATACAGATTCAAAATATGCCTATGGAATTTTACAAACCTTTGGGAAAATTTGGATAGAAAGAGGACTCATAATGAGTAAAGGAAAGGAGGTGAGGCAAGTAGATCTTATAAAAGCAGTACTGAAAGCAGCTGAAGTTCTGGAACAATTGGCTATAATACATGTTGAAGTTCATAAGAAAGGACATTCCAAAGAGATATTGGGAAATAGATTAGCAGATGAGGCAGCAAAAGAGGCTGCACAAATGGGAAAAGAAGTGAAGATAATGGTTTTAGTTAGATTAGATTAGATTACATTTATTAGATTTATATCCCGCCTCTCTTCCCCCATCAGGGGAACTCCAGGCGGCGTACAACAAAGTTTAAAAACATAACCTATACAATGTAAAACCAAAATCACATTCATATCATCCAGTTCCTGTTTTGGAATGGGATGTAAAACCAGATTTCACTGATGAAGAAGAGAAACAGATGAAGTTAGAGGGTGCTGAGTATGTAGATGGAAAGTGGTTAACAGAGAATGGATTGCAGATAGTTAATAAGCCTATTATGAGAAATATAATAGAGAAGGTACATGAGGGTACCCATTGGGGAACACAAGCACTTGTGTGATGACCCAGAGTATATCAGAAATATAACAAAATCCAAAATGTAACTAAAAGTCCTTTAATGCCTTCAACCTGGCTTCACTGTTTAATTGTTCACAGTGGAGGAGTAAACTAGGTTCAAAATAACATTTCAAAGGCAAGAAACATAGTTCACAGTCAAAGAGCCGATAACGAAGCAAAAGCCAAAAACAAACCGCATTGAATAAAGTTCCTCGACAGACCAGGATAGATAATTGCCAGCTTCAGGAAGATAACCAGGGACAATCCGTTGGAAGAACGCCAACCAAGATAAACCTTCTTTAGAACTAAAACACTAATTTGTCTCCAGCATTTGTTAGCACACAACCCATGCAACCCATGAAAAGGATCATGGCCCTCTCCTCCTGAGTAGACCACATTTTACCCTGATCCTCTCCTCCCTGCGTGCCCTAGGATGGATAGGGGATGGGCCTGGGTCCCCCTCTGACTGCTCAGCCAGCCTCTGCCCTTCCTCAGCCTCCTCCACCACCTCTGGAGCCACACTTCCACTCCCTGTTGGCTGTTCCTCCTCTTTCTCAGAGTCAGTCTCCACCAGGGGCATGACAACTTGTGGATTTTGTGAAGAGAAAATATATTTGTAGAGGTATGTACACAATAGCTATGCAAGTGAGTAGAAAATGTATACATTGTGTGAGAATAAATAAGAAAATAATGCATAAAAACCTGGAAGGAGGGAGAGATTTGGCCATTTGGCCATTTCAGAAAATACAAGTTGATTATACGGAAATGCCAGCAGTAGGAACTTTAAAATATCTGTTGGTGATTGTTGATCATTTGACTGGATGGGTGGAAGCTTTTCCATGTGCGAGAGCGAATGCTCAGATGACTGTGAAGTTGATATTGGAACAGATTATACCTAGATATGGATTGGTAGAATCCATTGATAGTGATAGAGGTACACATTTTATTTCTTATGTGGTAAAGGGAATAATGAAAGAATTGGGAATAGACTGGCAGCTTCACCTGTCGGGCCATGCCTCTTCCTCAGGTAAGGTGGAGAGAATGAACCAGACTATAAAAAACACCTTAAGGAAATTGATGTTAGAGCTTCAGTTACCCTGGACAAAAGGGAGCGAGGTGTGCATACTTCTCTGCCCTCATTGTATCCGTGGATGATCATCCAGCTGCCCTGTTTCAGGTCACTCGCTCCCTCCGACACCAGGAGGTGAGAGAGGACCATTTGCAGGGTAGAGCGGAGGAATTTAGCCAACATCTGACGGATAAGGTTGCTCAGATCCGGGCCGGCTTGGACTCTGATTGGCAGGGGTCGGAGGACGGGGTGGCGTTGAGTCTGGCCGATACCACCTGGGTTGGGTTCGATCCTGTTTCTCTGGATGAAGTGGACAGGATCATGCGAAGGCTGAGTTCCACCACATGTTTATTGGACCCGTGTCCTTCCTGGTTGGTTTACGCCTCCAGAGAGGTTACACGTGGCTGGTTCCAGGCAGTTGTCAATGCTTCTTTAGGGGAGGGTCAAGCCTTTCTCTGCTACCATTTTCAAAGGCTTGGAAAAACCTTTTGCCAGGGAGTAAAAATTCTTCCAAAACATCCCTGCTAATTAGAGGTGATAGACCATGTTTTTCTTTGCTGTCAATGTTGATAAAAATGAGACTCGGAAAAGTAATCTAAAAACATTTTTATTTATAAAATAAAGAAACCTACACGGAGCTACATGTCTGCAACCTAATCTCCACCAAGGCATATAGAAAAAGAACAAAGGAAAATTAAGAACGAAAGTTACAGGAAGTGAAGTATAAACTTTATACACATGCGCAGTGGATCAAAATATCACAAGACTTTCTTACCTTATTACTATGGAGACAAGATAACACAGTGCTGGCTAGCAGACACCTGCTTGCTATAATATGAGCTTAGAAGCTTGAACAGACAAACCAAAAAAATGCAGTGACAATCCAGCTGCCCTGTTTCAGGTCACTCGCTCCCTCCGACACCAGGAGGTGAGGGAGGACCATTTGCAGGGTAGAGCGGAGGAATTTAGCCAACATCTGACGGATAAGGTTGCTCAGATCCGGGCCGGCTTGGACTCTGATTGGCAGGGGTCGGAGGACGGGGTGGTGGTGAGTCTGGCCGATACCACCTGGGTTGGGTTCGATCCTGTTTCTCTGGATGAAGTGGACAGGATCATGCGAAGGCTGAGTTCCACCACATGTTTATTGGACCCGTGTCCTTCCTGGTTGGTTTATGCCTCCAGAGAGGTTACACGTGGCTGGTTCCAGGCAGTTGTCAACACTTCTTTAGGGGAGGGTTCCTTTCCCACCTCCTTGAAAGAGGTGGTGGTGAAGCCCCTCCTCAAGAAGCCTGCCTTGGACTCAGTCATTTTGAATAACTATCGCCCAGTCTCCAACCATCACTTTTTAGCAAAGATTGTTGAGAGCGTGGTGGTTCAACAGCTACCGATGTTCCTGGAGGAAGCTGATTACCTGGATCCGTACCAATCGGGCTTCCGACCCGGTCACAGCACGGAGACGGCATTGGTCATGCTGATTGATGATCTCTGGAGAGCTCGGGACAGGGGTTTTTCCTCTGTCCTAGTCCTATTAGACCTCTCGGTGGCTTTCGATACCATCGACCATGGTATCCTATTGCGGCGGCTCGAGGGATTGGGAGTGGGAGGCACCGCTTTACAGTGGTTCTCCTCCTACCTCTCGGGCCACTTGCAATCGGTGTTGGCAGGGGGCAGGCTGAGCCCAAGGCCCCTCACTTGTGGGGTGCCCCAGGGTCAGTCCTCTCGCCTCTCCTGTTCAACATCTATATGAAGCCGCTGGGTGAGATCATCCATGGTTTCAGGGTGAGATATCACCAATATGCAGATGATACCCAGTTTTACATCTCCACCCCGGGCCACATCAGTGATGCCCTCCCGTGATGTCCCGTTGTTTGGATGCGGCGGATCTGGATGGGGAGGAACAGGCTCCGACTCAACCTGGCCAAGACTGAGTGGCTGTATGTACCGGCATCTTGGATTACTCAGGATATACCACCTTTGGTCATGGGGGAGAGGTGTTGCCCCCCGTGGAGAGGGCACAACCTGGGTGTCCTCCTGGATGCACAGCTCAGTTTGGAGGAGCAGGTGGGAGCTGTGTCCAGGGGGGCTTTTGCCCAGGTGCGACTGGTTTGCCAGTTGCACCTTTACCTGAGCCGAGATGCCCTACGTACAGTCACTCATGCACTCGTCACCTCCCGACTCGACTACTGCAATGCCCTCTACATGGGACTTCCCTTGCGGACCACCCGGAGGTTGTAGCTGGTGCAAAATGCGGCCGCGCAGGTTGTGATGGGGTTGTCCCAATACTCCCATATTACACCCCTCCTGCGCGACCTGCATTGGTTGCCGGTTGCCTTCCGAATGAGATTCAAGGTGTTGGTGACAACTTATAAAGTCCTACATGGCTTGGGTCCAGGGTACTTGCAGGAGCGTCTCCTGATGGCATCGCGTTCTGATCACCCAGTATGCTCCCACAGACAGGGCCTCCTTGGGATACCGTTGACCAGACATTGTTGGTTGGCGGTGCCCAGGGGTAGGGCCTTCTCTGTGGGATCGCCTACCCTTTGGAACCAACTTCCCTTGGGCCTTCGTTTGGTCCCCAATCTCTGCTCCTTCCACCATGACCTTAAGACCTGGCTCTTTGAACAGGTCAGTCTGGACTAACTAAGGGGGGTGGGTTTGCTTTTTAGGGGGGTTTAAATTTTAATTGACCTTTAACTGTTTAGGCTTGTAATTAGTTTAATTCTTTTTTATTGTAAATTTGTATGGATTTTATATTGTTAGCTGCCCTGAGTCCTTAGGGAGAGAGGGCGGCATACAAGTCTAATAAAATAAATAAAATGTTTACTTCTAGCTCTATTGCGAGTGCGTACTTGTCTGAGAAAGGATGTTGGAATTTCACTGTATGAAATGATGTTTGGAATACCTTATACTGGAAGTGTGGGTATGCCTAAAATAGAACTTAAAGATATTTTTCTAAGAAAATATATACAAGGACTGTCCCAGTGTTTTTCTCTTTTAAGGTCTAAAGGACTTTTGGCGCAAACACCACCATTTGATTTCCAAGTGCATGATTTTAGAAGTGGAGATTGGGTCCTGATAAAGCAGTGGCGAGCTTTGGGGAAGTTGTGGCCTATCTGGGAAGGACCATTCCAAGTACTGTTGACCACTGAATAGGCTGTGCGGACACGTGAGCGAGGTTGGACACATCATTCATGTGTGAAGGGACCTGTGGATCCGGTTCCTGTCTCCGTTTGAAGCAAGCTTCAAAGGATTGGGCTTCTTATTTTTTTTAGACAGTGGGGATAGATAAGTACGTGTCTAGTTTAGCTTAGGTTTATGGAACTTTGGGAGGAGGAGTTGATTATTTGGTTGAGTGTAATACATTTTTCCCTTGTATTGTTGATTATTTTAAGACATGAAACAATAGACTGGTGTACACAGGTACTGTGTCCTCTGAGTGCGGAAGAAGATAAAGAAGTGGATGTAAGTCCCCAAATACCGGTTGTAAGATTTGAAGTATAAACTACATACGTTAAGGTGGGTGGGGGCCTAGTCCATTTGGCATAATGATGCTGATAGTGATTTTTGCCTTGTGTGGGGTAGGAATGGAGGCTTCTGGGGTATTGCCTGGTTATCCAATAACGTGGCAACAGTTATGTTTCCAAACCAAACCCGACAGTACAGAATATCAATGGCAGATGTCACTGACACTGATGGAACCTATGGCTGAGGCTGGAATCTGTATAAGATCTGCCTTGGATAATGGCTTATATTTGGGGAAATACCCAACATGTAACCGCACATATGACATTGCTATTAATCATAAGGACTTGTCTAAGAGGATGGAACAACTATATGAGCATTGTTTTGAAATGTATGGCAATTATTATCCTTCCTATATGAGATTTAGAGCTCTGGAGGAGGGATCGTTTATGCCATTCATTGAATTAAGAAGTGCTCTGATGAAGTTGATGTTTTTGTGTGGTAGTATAGCTGCTATTAAACTTCCATTTACCTGGAGAGGTAGATGTACAGTAGGATATCTTGAAGCTCCAAGAGTTTTAAGTAGAAGTGTGAGACACACTGAATGAAAGGAGCCGATAGCTTAAAGTGAAAATGTGTTTCTGGAATTAATGAGAGTAGTTTTAAATAGATCTTTTTGTGTAAAAGGGGAGACTACAATTACAGATATTATGTCTACTTGTTTTATAGGAGTTCCAGTGCCAGGAAAATTTTTGATGGCAGAATCTAGGATTATTATACATCCTGACGCTTATACTTTGTATAATTTGTCAAAAGAGATTACTTTGTTTGGATCTCATATAAAACCAACTAAATGGACAAATCAGAAGAAGTTGGTTATTGAGGTTAAGACAGATTTCCAGCTTATGATTGTGTTAAGTATAAACATCCAGAGAAAAAGCATGAAAAAAAACAATTTATAATTATTTGCCTACTGAAGATGTTTTTCATTGTACAGAGGTTGGAGAAGTAGATGGAATGACACATGTGTTGCATTTACCTAGAGGTTAGTCTATGTTTTGTGGAGCATATGCCAGGTAATGCAATAGGGGGACCCTGTACAATCGGACCGTTATGGCAACTGCTCATGCTAGGAACATAAACAAAGAAACCAAATTATACTATGAAGTGATGAACTCTAGTCTGTATCATGATCCTAGGTTTTATAGGGAACCTGTACCGGATGATATAGTGGAAAGAGAGGAACATAGACATGTCCAAATACACGAACCCGAGGATGCTTCTAAGCATAAAGAGCATAAAGAACCTCATATTATTATATATACTTATCCTACAGTTCGATGGCCAGTAGTCAAATGTGGTGCTGAACATGAACCTGTAGATGAAGATGTAAAGAAATATAGAGGGAAAAGATCAGCACTTAGTGATGCTTATTCTTCAGATTGTGATGATGAAGTAGTAGTATTGTCTAAGGTAGAAGCAGGAGTTCTAGGAATATTTGCTTTGGGAGCAACATACTATAATAATCTGCAGTTGGGACATTTAGCTTGTGCTTTAGCAAAGAGTATTAATGTAACTTCCTCTGCTATTGCAACCCTAGGTGATGAGATGGGAGAAATAAGGAAGTCTGTGTTACAGAACTGTGTGGCAATTGATTATATACTCCTTAGAATGGGTCACGGATGTGAGGAATTCGATTAAATGTGTTGCTTTAATGTTCAAGACAAGGCACAATTTATTGAGTCTAAGCTGAAGGCTCTACATAATATAACTACACATTTAACCCATGTTACAGATAGTAATGCATTGAGGCACATATGGAATGGATTAACTTCCTGGCTGCCAGATCTTACTTGGATAAAGGAGGTATTCCTTGGTATTGTTATAATAATTGTAATAGGACTTATTTCATGTATTTGTATTCAATGTATGCCAATGTGTAAGTTGTTTTTCCATTGTTGTAAGCCTAAGAAGAATGGAGTAAAACATAAAGGTTTTAGTCAGCAGGAAGTTAGGCTTATGTTGAGAGAGCTCGATGGAAATTCTCAGGTGTAGAATTGATCAAGATGATCAAAAAAAATATGGTGGGTTGTTATATATGGAAATTGAGCTTATATACCTAAGAATATAAAGAGCCAGACTGACACCATCTTTGTTCTTTAGCTGAACTCTTTCAAGATCAGAACATTTACGCAACATGTTTACTGCTAAAAGTTATGCAGAATTGCAAAATATCCTGTCCTTGGCTTCGTTTGAGATACATACTAGGGCGTCTTGACATTATAAGTCATAAGAAGAGATATTAATGATCTCTTGTGTAATCTTTTAGGGAGAAAACAGGAAATCTGAAGATAAATGGTGAAGTGAAGAAAGTTGAGGAATTTCCAGGGGCAAGTGGGGGAAGTTATGCAAAAAGACCCACAACTTTCCTATGGGATTCTCTGTAACTGTTATGTTTGAAAAACAGGAAGTGTTATGTAACCATTTAATTGTGATATTACTATATAAGGTGGTATTTACCGAAAGGGGTTGTCTCCTTTTGCTCAAACTGCATTTGAGTGTTAAAAGGTGAATGATATTGCAATATCTATATTAATAAAGCCTGTTATGGATTTCAGATTATCACAGTCTGTTTTATTTTTTGTGGCATCTCATACAGTGGTCCAGACCAGATATAGCTTGTGCAGTAAGCTTCTTAAGTCACTTTACTGCTGCACCAACGCAGTTGCATTGGATGGGTGTAAAAAGGATTCTCAGGTATTTGAAGGGAACTGTGAATTTGGGTCTTCAAATACAGGTCTCTGAAGAATTAAAGTTGAAATGTTATGTTGACAGTGATTATGCCAATGATGTGAAAGCCAGAAAGTCTAATTCTGGGATTGTGGATTATTTGGAATAGCTTTAATTGGTTGGAAGTCCAGAAAACAAACAACTGTTGACATTTCTACTGCGGAGGCAGAATTTATTGCTCTATCTGAACTTTGTTCTGAGGTAACTTGTTACGTACAGTTGTTAAAGGATTTCAATGTAAAAATAAATGAAGCTGTAACGGTGTTTGAAGATAATGCTGCTTGCATTAAAATGACAACAGCTGACAGAGTAAAGAATAGAAGCAAGCATGTAAATTAATTAGCTTGCTTCACTGTTCTTCAGAGGACAGTCTGGCAGATATAATGACCAAGCCATTGGGTGGAGTGCACCACGGGAAGAATATTAAGTTATTTGGTTTTATGTCCATTTCAGTCATAAAGGGAGGTATGTCAGTGTATAAGACTTCATGACTGAAATAGACATGACAACAAGTCAGCCAATGGGGACAGCTTGGAGCCAGGGTGTGGCTTAGCTTAACTGTTCTGTGTATAAAAGAGTTTGTCTTTTTGCTTGAGAGTACTTATACTTGCTACTTCTTCTACCACGTGACAAGAGCTGCATGGGTATTGTATACATGCATCATGTTTTATATTATTGTATATAAAGGAGTTTCTTATATATAATGAATCATGCTGAATTAAGGGCCTTGGTGGCTCAGGCTGTTAATTGCCTGCACTTAAGTTCCAGCTGCCTACAACTGCTGTAGGCTCAAATCCCACCAGGCTCAAGGTTGACTCAGCCTTCCATCCTCTGAGTGAGGTAAAATTGAGGACCCAAGATTGTTGGGGGCAGATTAGCGACCTTGTAAAAATGCCGCAGTAATAAGCAGGCATATACAATGGAATGAGGCTATTGCTGAGCACATAGGTTATCCCAAAATTGTAAGCAGCCCTGAGTCTTTGGAGAAGGCGGCATATAAATGTAATTTAAAAAAAAATTATTTGCTTGTGTGCTGGCTGGATTGCTACAAACTCTGACATTTTCCATATCTCATCCCTTATCAATAATCACATTATAGCAATAGTTATTATATACTGCTTCACAGTGCTTTACAACCCCTCTGGTGGTTTACAGAGTCAGCCTATTGCCCCACAACAATGGGTCCTCTGTTTTGACCTCAGAAGGATGGAAGGCTGAGTCATCCTTGAACCAGTCAGGATCGAACTTCTGGCTGTGGGCAGAGTTAGCCTGCAATACTTCATTCTAACCACTGCACTATCATGGCTCTTTTATTATAAAAATCCATCATTCATTTCCAATCAGCAAAGGTCTATTAAGACTTATCAGAAATATTAACCTATTGTATTTTAACCTTAATCTAACAAATCAGTTTTGTATTATAATTTTTCACTTTCTTTGAGAAGCAAAAGAAATTTATCTGCATTTATAAACATATCTTTAAAGCCTCATCATTCATGTCATGCCCTCATTGGAGTG
>SOZL01000027.1:927901-952689 GCA_009733165.1 Naja naja | reverse complement strand
ATAAATAAAACAAGTCCAAATTACAAAACAAAAACAGTAAAATTACAAAATAAACAAACTCTTAAAACTACCCACCCCATGGTCAATCCAGGCGGCCTGCTGAAACAGCCAGGTCTTCAGGTCTCACGAAAGGCGGAGATCAGGGGCCAAGCAGATCCGCGGGAAGCTGGTTCCACAGAGGCTCCACAGAAAGGCCCTAGCTCTGGGAGCCGCCAGCCGACAATGCCTGACCAACGGTATTCCCAGGAAGGCCCCTCCTATGGGAGGCGCCTGCGAGCGGTGGACTGTGATGCGGGCAGGAGGCGTTCCTGCAAGTACCCTGCACCCAAGCCATTTAGGGCTTTATAAGTTGTTACTAACACCTTGAAGAAACCCGGAAGGCAACGGCAACCAATGCAAGTGCGCGCGGGAGGGTGTAACATGGGAGTATCAGGATACCCCCATCACACAGCCAGCCTGCCAGCCATGCATTCTCACCAGCTGCAACCTCCGAGTAATCCAAGGGTAGCCCCATGTAGAGAGCGTTGCAGTAGTTGATTCTGTGTGCGGCGCATGGGTGACCGTTGAAGGGCATCTCGGTTCAGGTAAGGGCTGAGAGCTGGCGAACCAGCCGAACCTGGGCAAAAGCCCCTGGCCACAGCTCCCACCTGCTCCTCCAAACTGAGCTGTGCATCCAGGAGGGCGCCCAGATTCCTCGCCCTATCCACGGGGGAACACACTCCCCATGACCAAAGATGGCATCCACTGAACACCAGATGCGGTAAGAACAGCCACTCAGTCTTGGCTGGGTTGAGCCTGAGCCTATTACTCCCCATCCAGGCCTGCACCGCCTCCAGGCACGGGACATCACGAGAGAGCATCACTGATCTGGTCTGGGGTGGAGATATACAGCTGGGTATCATCTGCATGATGATACCTCACCCCAAAACCACGGATGATCTGCCCAGCGGTTTCATGTAGATATTAAACAGGAGAGGTGAGAGAACCGACCCCTGAGGTACCCCACAACTAAGGGGCCTCGGGGAGGATCTCTGCTCTCCGTCAACACCGACTGCGAGCGGTCCGAAGGTAAGAGAGAACCACCGTAACACGGTGCCCCCACCCCCGGGCAGCATGAAGGATACCATGGTCGATGGTATCGAAAGCGCTGAGAGATCTAAAGGACCAGGACAGAGGAAAAACCCTGTCCCGAGCCCTCCAGAGATCATCCACCAATGTGACCAATGCTGTCTCGGTGCTGTGTCCAGGCCTGAAACCGATTGGTACAGGTCAAGGTAATCAGTTTCCTCCAGGAACAGCGGAGCTGCTGAACCACCAGCTCTCAACAACCTTCGCTAAAAGAAGGTTGGAGACTGGACGATAGTTATTCAAAGCGGTTGGGTCCAGAGCAGGCTTCTTAGGAGGTCTCACCACGCCTCTTTCAAGCGGCGGAAAAACCCTTCACTCAGGAAGCGTTGATAACTGCCTGGAGCCAGCAGCGTGTAACCTCCCTGGAGGCATACCAACCAGGAAGGACACGGGTCCAATAAACACGTGGTGGAGGACAGCCTCCGCATGATCCTGTCCACATCCAGGGAGACAGAGTCCAACCCAAATAGGATCCACAAGACTCATCACCACTCCATCGTCAACATCCTGCCAGTCAGAGTCTAAGGCCCGAATCTGGCGACCTTATCCGCCAGATGTAAACTAAAATCCTCTGCTCTGCCCATGGCAGTCCCTCCCTCCCTCAATTGCAAGAGGGAGGCGAGTGACCCTAAACAGGGCCACAGGGTGATCATCTGCAGGCAGCGATCAGAGCTGAATGGCACATCTCGCTGCTCTAATAAGCTTCCAGGTAAGTCCTAATATAGGCTCTTAACTGGAGGCGGTCAGACTCAGAGCGACTAGTCCTCCACCTGCTCTCTGGCGTCTCCTCTGCGCTTCATTCCCAGCTCCTCTGAAAACCAAGGAGCTGCGGGAGTCTCCAGCAGGGAGAGGCCGCAGGGGACAACCGGTCGGCGGCGCTGCCGAGGCCGCCTCTTGCCAGTGACCAAAGTCTCGGCGGGCTGTGGACAAGGGAGGTGGGCAAGAACCCCAGGGCCGTCTGAAACCTCTCGGGTCCATCGAAGCCTGGGCGGAACCATCGTATCGGCTCCTCATCCCAGCAGTGAGGCAGCAGATTGGAAGACCAGCCTCAGGAGATAATGATCTGTCCATGATAGGGGTAGAATAACCGGATCACCCCCCCAGATCACTACACCACTGCCCGAGAGATAAAACCAGGTCAGTGTGTTCCCCCCTCATGGGTGGGCCCCTGAATCACCTGGGTCAGGTCCATGGCTGTCATGGATGCCAAGAACTCCCGAGCCAGTCCAGGCCCACCCCAGGGAGGGCAAGTTGAAGTCCCCAGAACAATAAGTCTGGGAAACTCCACCACCACTCCCGAGAGGGCATCCAGCAGCTGGGAAGGGCGTTTAATGCAGCTGGGGACAGATGCGTCAACAACAGGCCCAACCGACCACCCGGGCCCAACCTCAGAAGGAGCTGCGCAACTGCCAATCTGCAGGACAGTGGCCTCCCTTGAAACAGAGTCTCCCTAATAACAATCGCTACTCCTCCACCCCTTCCCTGGGCTCGTGGCGGTGCAGCACCGAAAACCTGGGGACAAAGATTGCACAGAGGGACACCTCCCTCAGGCCCCAACCAGGTCTCCGTGATGCGCCAGATCATGGCAGCCTCCTCAATGAGTTCATGGAGGAGGAGCCTTATTCTGGATCTGGCGTTTACATACCTGAGCCCAGGGACCACACTGCCCAAGGACCAGGGGGCAGAGACCTGAGTGGGAGCACCACCGCTTCGTAAATAGCGGGCGCGCTCAATACATGATATGGCCCTCTGTCTGTCCACCTGCCATAACCAATGAGCCCTGGGATTATCAATCCCACCCTACTTGATCACGGACCCCGTGGCCCCCTCACCCCGCCCCTCCGTATGAGACCCCCACCGGCGGCAAACCAGACTCTACCAAAAAAAGGAGCCCCTCCTCCTCTAACCCATTAAAACAACGAATTAAAAATTTTAAAAGTCGTCCATTTCCCAATTTAAAATTTGACCCCTTGGCTGCGTCATGCCACCTCTGGGATCCCAGGATCCGTCATTGAGTAAGCTGTCGATAACCCCACAGCCAATTCATGGACAAGGGCAGTCCTGAAGGCCCATAACTCCGCTAGCAAGTAAACCAACATAAACAGTAGATCATAAAATTCATAATGGGTAGAATAAAAATGTCACGGCAAAAAGTGATAGATGTTGCACTGATGTCAAGAGTGCCTAGGTGGAGAGTAAACGGTCCAGGTATCAGTCCAAAAGTCCCACGCCACAACAGGCCTCTCACACCTGTTCAGCCAGAGTCACAATAGGCAGCACACCGCTCTCTCACCGCGGTGGTCGGGGTAAGATTGGCTGATGGCACGATGGTTCAACCCCTCTATTCTCTCACAATAGAGGGGGTAGTCCTCCCATTGTCCTCTCACCACAATGGGACCCAGCCTGAAACCACATCCTGAAGAAGGAAAAAGGTTGAGATGGATGGAAGATGGATGGAAAACCATGGCGGCTGGAGCAAAGATGACGCTGCACCGACAAAAGTGCAAATAAGGGAGTCCAGGCAACCCGAGGGCAGCCAAAGACAGACATAGTGGACGAGCCCAGAATAGAAAAAAATAGGCAGTCAAGGGTGGCACAAAAATAGGCAGGAGGACCAGGGAAAGAATCCAAAAATAGCGTAGTTGTTAAAATTGCCAACGGCCAAGATCCCAAGATGGAAAACCGGCCAACCATGGGGGTCTCGCCTATAACAGACTCCGATCCCCCACCAGGCCAGCACCGACTCAGCCACAACATCCACCTGGGCCCCCACCAAGGCTGACAGAGTCTTCTGAGCAGTTGGGGCGAAGGGGCCACCCAGGGGACTGGGCCAACAAGAACGCCACTATATAGCCAGGGCATCCTCAGGCAGCCCAGGAGCCAACAGCAGCAGCAGCACCAGGCCACTACAACCAGGCTGCTGCCACCAACAGCATAGCCCCGGCCGCCATACCCTTCACAGCCAACATGGCTGCCCAAAGTATTAAGATGTTCGCTGCAGCCAGAGCCTCCATGGAGCAGCCACCTTCCAAACTCTCCGAGGTCACTTTGTTCTTCAATTCCGACTCCAAGCACAAAGATATAATAGTTTGCCGAAAGCACCTGTCAACATAATCTCCAGTGCTTTCTAATCTAATCCTCAGCAGGCGCTTAAATACAAGTCTTGCAAGTGTATATATCTATACAAAGTAGCGGACCTCTAAGTAACAATATTGTGTCTCTTTGCCAACTTTCACTTCCTTGCCAAGTAGCTTCCAAAATGTATCATTTCCTGTCTCTCTCAAAACAAGAAGAGTAAAAAAAAGCCTTGGGAGCCATTTCTTATGTATGAAAAATAAAAATAGTCAGATCAAAATAATCAAATAGCATTAAAGCCCAGAATACCAAAAAGGAAAAACCAAATTCAAAATTGTAGAGAAAAATATATTATAAAAAGCCATTCAAAGACTCACAAGAAGAAAAGATAGAAAAGAAAATCTTTAAAAGCCATAAAAAAGAAGGAAGAACAAGCTCTTTACTTTCAAACACAGTCTCTTCCACTGCCTAATTCATTTCACTCTTGATTTCCAACCATTTAAACTTACTAGGGTGTTCCCAAACTATTACAAAAAAAAAAAAAAATCTCACCGACCGACACACTTCTTCCAATTCCTTTCTTTCGGAGTTGTCATAGCTTCAGCAGCTTAATGGCTGCCCTCAACCTGCTGCAGGCAGAGGGGCTGTCCTGGATCAACCAGGGACTTTGCGACATCCCTGGAATCAACAGGAGGTGCCCCCAACTCTCGACCCTCTGAGTCGGCTTGGGTCCCGGGGACTGTGGCATGGCAGTTGTGTCGAGGGGTGATCTCAGGAGTCGAGATCACCTCCGTCTCACAGCGACATCAGCTCCGCCTCCTCCCCCAAATCCCCATCAATCTTATTCCTGTTTTTTTGTACCATCAAGAGACTGGCACCTATCTCGGGTTAGAGCTGCATACATCATCAGGAAAGTTCACACCTCAGCTCTAACTTACACCTTTGACCTGTAGTTCTGTTCCCTGTAGCAACAGGAGGCCAAGTGGCTAATTGGGAGAACAAAGGAATACCCCAAGGGTGAGATAAGACTGATGGGAAGGTGTTGTCCCCAAAACTGGGCTCTTGCTTGGTGTCGAAGCTGACAAGTCACCGGACACATCAAAACCCGCAAAAAAAAACCCAGCAGGGGTGCCCTTTTGCAGTCCAGAAAAATCATCCGTCCAGAGGAAAATAGTCTTGCTCCTGCTGGCTTACGCCAATTGTGAGAATATGCCAAAAATAAAACAACAGACTGTGATAATCAGAATCCGTAACAGACTTTAATAGATATTGCAATAATAAATTTTCTCCCAGACCGCAGTTTGAGAGAAAGGAGACACCACTTTCCAGTAAATACAACCTTATATAGGATTATCACATTTAGAAAATTACACAACACTTCCTGTTCTTCACACATAGAAATTACAGAGAATCTCATAAGAAAATTCTGGGTATTTTTCATAACTCCCCCCCATGCGTCCCTGGAAATTCCCCAACTTCCTCCACTTCTTCATTCTCATCAGATTTCCTGTTTTCCACTTGAAAGATTACACAAGAGATCATTAATATCTCTTATAATGTCAAAGCGACCTTAGTATGCATCTCAAACCAAGCCAAGGACATAATATTTTGCAATTCTACATAACTTTAACAGAGTAAACCCATTCATAACAAGTTATATAAATGTTCTGAACTCTAAAAGTTCAGATTAAGAGCAAACATGGAGTCAGTCTGGTTCTTTATATTCTTAGGTGTATAAGATCAATTTCCACATATAACAATCCACCGTTTTTCTTTTGATCATCCTGCGATCAATTCTACACCTGTGAATTACCATCAAGCTCCCTTAACAGAAGTCTAATTTCTTGCTGACTGAAACTTTTGCATTTTACACCATTCTTAAGCCTACAACAGTGGAAAAACAACTTACACATAGGCATACATTGAATACAAATACATGAAATAAGTCCTATTACAATGATTATCACAATACCAAGAAATACTTCCTTTATCCAAGTAAGATCTGGCAACCAGGAAGTTAATCCATTCCATATGTTCTTCAAGGCATTACTATCTGTAACATGAGTTAAATGTGTAGTTATATTGTGTAAAATCTTCAGCTTAGACTCAATAAATTGCCTTGTTTTGAAGGTCACAAATTCACAAAAGAATGTAATCAATCACTACTCGATTCTGTAGCATAGACTTCCTTATTTCTCATCAGCCAAAGCAGCAATAGCAGAGGAAGTTACATTAATACTCTTTGCCAAAGCACAAGCTAAATGTCCTAACTGCAGATTATTATAGTATGTAGCTCCCCAAGCAAATATTCCTAGAATTCCTGCTTCTACTTTAGATAACACTACTACTTCATCATCACAATTTGCAGAATAAGCATCACTAAGTGCTGATCTTTTCCCTCTATATTTCTTTACATGTTCATCAACAGGTTCATGTTCAGCAGCACCCCACCTGGCCACTGGCCAATGAACTGTAGGATAAGTATAGATAATTATATGGGGCTCTTTATGCTTAGAAGCATCCTCATGCTCATGTACTTGACTATGTTCATGTTCCTCTCTTTCTACTGTATCATCCGATACAGGTTCCCTATAAAACCCAGGATCATGATACAGACTAGAGTTCATCACCTCATAATATAATTTGGTTTCTTTGTTTATATTCTTAGTATCTGCAGTTGCCATAACAGTTGCTAAACGACCAATTGTACAGGGTCCTCCAATTGCATTAGCTGGTATAAATGCATAAGCATAAGCTCCACAAAACATAACCATCCTTTAGGTAAATACAACACATGTGTCATCCCATCTACCTCTTCAACTTCTGTACAATGAAAAACATCCTCAGTTGGCAAGTAATTATAAATTGTTTTTTCTTGCTTTTTCTCTGGATGTTTATATTTAACACAATCATAGGCTGGAAAAACTGTCTTAACCTCAATAACCAACTTTTTCTGATTTGTCCATTTGGTTGGCTTCACAGGAGATCCAAACAAAGTAATCACCTTTGACAAATTATACAAAGTATAAGCATCAGGGTGTATAATAATCCTAGATTCCGCAAACAAAAACTTTCCTGGCACTGGAACTCCTATAAAACAAGTAGACATAATGTCTGTAACTGTAGTCTCCCCTTTTACACAGAAGAACTATTTAAAGCTACTCTCATTAATTCCAGAAAAATATTCTTACTTTTAGCTATTGGCTCCTTTCTTCAGTATGTCTTACACTTCTACTTGAAACCCTTGGAGCTTCAAGATATCCAATTGTACATCTACCTCTCCAGGTAAATGGAAGTTTCGTAAGAGCTATACTGCCACACAAAAACAACTTCATCACAGCACCTCTTAATTCAATATATGGCAGAAACAATCTCTCCTCCAGAGCTCTAAATCTCATATAGGAAGGAGAATAATTGCCATACATTTCAAAACAATGATTATATAGTTGTTCCGTCCTCTTAGACAATTCCTTGTGATTAATAGCAATGTCATATGTGCGGTTACATGTTGGGTATTTTCCCAAATACAAACCATCATCTAAGGCGGATCTTATACAGATTCCAGCCTCAGCCATACGTTCCATCAATGTCAGTGATGTCTGCACTTGATATTCTGTACTGTCAGGTTCGGTTTGGAAACATAACTGTTGCCACGTTATCGGATAACCAGGCAATACCTCAGAAGCCTCCATTCCTACCCCACACAAGGCAATAATCACTATAAACATCATTTTCATAATGACAAATGGACTAGGCCCCCACCCACCTTAACGTATGTAGTTTATACTTCAAAACTTACAACTGGTATCCGGGGACTTACATACACTTCTTTATCTTCTTCCTCACTCAGAGGACACAGAACTTGTGTACACCAATCTATTGTTTCATGTCTTAATATAATCAACAATACAAGGAAAAAGTTTATTACACTCAACTTCCCAAAGTTTCATAAACCTAAGCTAAACTAGACATACAATTATCTATCCCCACTATCTAAAAAATAATAATAATAGAAAGTCCAGTTCTTCGGAGCTTGCTTCAACCAGAGGCAGAAGTCAGATCCACTGGTCCCTTTACACATGAATGATGTGTCCAACCTCGCTCACATGTCCGCACAGTTGACTCAATAGTCAACAGTACTTGGAATGGTCCTTCCCAGATAGGCCACAACTTCCCCAAAGCTCGCCACTGCTTTATCAGGACCTAATCTCCACTCCTAAAATCATGCACTTGGAAATCAAGTGGCAGTGTTTGCGCCAAAAGTCCTTTGGACCTTAAAAGAGAAAAACACTGGACAGTCCTTATATATATTTTCTCAGAAAAATATCTTTAAGTTCTATCCTAGGCATATCCATACTTCCAGTATAAGGTATTCCAAACATCATTTCATACAGTGAAATTCCAACGTTCTTTCTCAGACAAGTACGCACTCACAATAGAGCTAGAGGTAAACATTTCATCCAGGGTAACTGAAGCTCTAACATTAATTTCTTTAATGTATTTTTTATAGTTTGGTTCATTCTCTCTGCCTTACTTGAAGAAGGGGCATGGTGAGACAGGTGAAGCTGCCAATCCATTCCCAATTCTCTCATTATTCCCTTTACCACATGAGAAGTAAAATGTGTACCTCTATCACTATCAATGGATTCAACTAATCCATATCTGGGTATAATTTGTTCCAATATCAACTTTACAGTCATCTGAGCATTCGCTTTTGCACATGGAAAAGCTTCCACCCATCCAGTCAAATGATCAACAATCACCAACAGGTATTCCAATGTACCTACTGCTGGCATTTCAGTATAATCAACTTGTAACCTTTGGAATGGCCAAATGGCCAAATCTCTCCCTTCTTCCAGGTGTTTACACATTATTTTCTTATTTACTCGCACACAATGTATACATTTCCTACTTACTTGCATAGCTATTGTGTACATACCTCTACAAATATATTTTCTCTTCACAAAATCCACAAGTGCTTGTGTTCCCCAATGAGTACCCTCATGTACCTTCTCTATTATGTTTCTCTTAATAGGTTTATTTACTATCTGCAATCCTTGCTCTGTTAACCACTTTCCATCTACATACTCTGCCCCATCTAATTCCATTTGTTTCTCTTCTTCATCAGTGAAATCTGGTTTTACATCCCACTCCAAAACAGGAAGTAAAACCATTATCTTCACTTCTCTTCCCATACGTGCAGCCTCTTTCGCTACCTCATCTGCTAATCTGTTTCCCAAAATCTCTTTGGAATGCCCCTTCTTATGAGCTTCAACATGTATTATAGCCAATCGTTCTGGACCTTCAGCCGCTTTCAGCAGTGCTTTTATAAGATCCACTTGCCTCACCTCTTTTTCTTTACTCGTTATAAGTCCCCTTTCTATCCGAATTTTCCCAAAAGTTTGTAAAATTCCATAGGCATATTTTGAATCTGTGTAAATATTACCCACTTCATTTTCTAGAAGTTTCGAAGCTTGCAATAAAGCAAACACCTTGTACACTTGAGCCGAGTATTCTACAGGTAAACGGCCCATCTCCAACACTTCAGACATGTCTCCATTCACTACTGTATATCCATTTATTCTTTTACCATTCTCTACTCTAGAACAGGGGTCGCCAACCTTTTGGACCTCAATGACCACCAAAATCATTATTTTGAATCCTGGGGACCACTAATGTGAATTTTGACTGATGTGGCTTGCTGACATTGGTGGGAGGGAGAAGGAGAGAGAGAGATCTGATCTAACCTCGGAGGTCTGGTGATGTGTTCTCTCTCTCTCTCTCTCTCTCTCTCTCTCTCTCTCACACACACACACACACACACACACACACACACACACACACATCCCTCACACATCCCCACCCACTCCAAGGCAGCCCCATTCCTAGGCTGCTTTGAGCTCCATTCTCAGAGGGAGTGGGGGGGGAGAAAGATCTGATCTAACCTCGAGTGCTGGTGATTTTCTTTCTCTTTCTCTCTCTCCCTCACACATCCCCACCCCCTCCAAAGCAGCCCCATTCCTAGCCTGCTTTGAGCTCCGTTCTCAAGAGGGAGTGGGAGTGGGGAAGAAAGATCTGACCTAACCTCGAGGGCTGGTTATTTTCTTTCTCTTTCTCTTCACACACCCCCACCCCCTCCAAGGCAGCCCCATTCCTAGCCTGCTTTTGAGCTCCGTTCTCAGGCTGCGTGCAAGGAAAGCAGCAGAAGTCTTTCTTTCTCTCCCCTCAAACTCTGCCAGAAATGAGACTTTGCCAGCACAGCCTCTTGGATCAGGAGGCCTTGCAGGGTCCCAAAGACTCATTTCTGGTGGAGTTTGGGGGAGAGAAAGAAAGACTTTGCTGCTTTCTTATGCAGCCAAAGCAGAAGAAAGAAGCGGAAGAAGCAGCCCGGTGGCCAGGCAAGTTCCCCCCTCTGCTCTTTCCCCCCTCCCCTCACTACCTCATGTTGTTCCTAATGCAAGCGACGCAAGCCTTGTGTTCTCGCAGGCCATGTGGGCGGTGCAGCCTTGTGTTCCCCGCAGCCTGGATTAATTGCTTTGGGGGGATGCTTTGGGGTGGCATTTCTCTGCAGACCACCAAAATTTTCTCATGGACCACCAGTGGGCCGCGGCCCGCCGGTTGGTGACTGCTGCTCTAGAAGACCCATCAATAAACAAATTAATTCCACCCTCTATTGGACTATCTTCCAAATCCTCTCTCACTAAGTCTATAGCTTCAATGCAATCATGTTCTATATTGTCCCATTCCTGTCTCTCTCCCGAAAGGAATTCAGCTGGATTTAAATTCCTGTCAGTTGAGAGAATCAAATCTCCCTAAGACAATAAAATTGCTTCATATTTTAGAAGTCTGGCATATGTAAGCCACTTATGGGCCTTCTGCATTAAAATGGTCCTCACCTGATGTGGACTGCTTACCACTAAAGCACTGCCAAAGGTCAACTTCCTACTTGCTTCTACTAATATAGCCATAGCTGCTACTGCCTGTATGCACAAAGGCCAACCACGCACTACTGGATCCATCAATTTTGACAATAATGCTACAGGTTTCTTCTTCCCAGCCCACACTTGAGCCAGAACACCTTTAGCTATACCATCTTCCACTGCTACAAACAAAAGGAAAGGTTTCTTTAGATCAGGCAAACTCAACACAGGAGCTTGTATCAATGCTTTCTTAAGCATTTCTATTTTATTCACTTCCTCACTACTCCAAACAATCTCCCAAGGTTCATCATCCAACAATTTCTCATACAGAAATGTAACCTTTTGCATATAACCTTCTATCCACAAACGACAATATCCTAATAATCCTAATAATTTCCACACCTCCTCCTTATTTCTTGGTACGTGTTGTCTAACTATCCCCTCAATCCTTTCTGAATTGATCCTCTTGCTTCCATGACTAATCAAATGTCCTAGGTACTTGACCTCAGACTCCACATATTATAATTTCTTTCTTGAAACTCTCAGGCCCTGTTGTCCTAAGAAATTCAACAATGCATTTGTGCCTTTCTGAACATCTCTTTTCTTCTCACTTGAAACCAACAAATCATCCACATATTGCAACACCGTTATACCCACAGGTGGTTCAAACCCCTCAAGGACCTGCTCTAATGCTTGTCCAAACAAATTAGGGCTTTCTGAGAACCCTTGTGGTAAAATACACCATCAATACTGTTGAATTCGATGTGTATCCGGATCTGTCCACTCAAAAGCAAAGATATCTCTTGATCCCTTTGCTAAAGGACAAGTCCAAAAAGCATCCTTCAAATCTATCACACTAAAATACCTGTGTTCATGTGGAATTCTCCCTAACAAAGTGTAAGGGTCAGGTGTAATAATATGCCTTTTTACCACCAGGTGATTTATGACTCTCAGGTCCACCACTAGATGCCAAGAACCATCAGGTTTCTTTACAGGTAAGACAGGTGTATTGTATGGTGACATTGCAGGCTCAATTAGCCCATCCCATAATAGAGATTCTATTACTGGCTTCAAGGCACATCTCTCTTCCAGGGAAATATTGTATTGCTTCTGCCTCACTAGCTCAACACCCTCTTTTAAAATCACCTCCATAGGTCCAATATTCAAAACACCTCTATTTCCTTTTGCTTCCCACACTATGGGATCTATAAATCTTTCTTGTTCATCTGTCAACAAATGAACAGTGCACTTGTCTTCTGAAAAGATAAGCTCACAACCTAATAAGGACAAAGCATCTCTTCCCAAAAGATTCATACCTGCTTCAGATATAAATAAAAGATCCAATATTATTTCAGAGTGTCCTCCTTTTAAACACACACTATCAACAATAGCAACATCAAAATGTTCTCCCTTCACACCAGATACCATCATGGTTTTCCCTACCTGGGTAATACCCTTAGGTAATTTACACAAAGAAGTTCTAGCGGCACCAGTATTTATCAAGAAAACACTACCTTGGACATCCGGTTTGAGCTTCTTCGGAGACAGACTGAAATCTGTGACTGTGTGCAGTTTCGATCTGTGCTCACTGCCGGAGCACCCCGAGCCCTCTGGCTTTGAGGCTAAGCCGCCCCATAGAGGTGGTGAAGAGGGGGGAGCCACCAGCAGGATCGAGGAGAGCTGCATCTCTCCTCCCCAGCTGGTTTTTCTTCCTTTCCCGAAGGCGGTTGCAGTGGTGGTCAGAAATGGCCACCTCAAAGAAGAACTCAAATGGATAAGATTGTGCAGGAGGAAGTTTGAAGGAGAAAGTGTGGCAGACTGGGCTTGACACGGAAAATATCTATTTAAGGTACCTGGACTTAAACAGTGGAAAACAATACTGTTTTTAAAAAAAGATTTTTAAAGCGGTGAAGTAAAGTGAAAAGATGGTTTTTCTTTTCTTCTTCTCTAATGCTGGCAGTTCTGAATGATTGAATATTGAGAAAAGATGGGCACAAAAATGGACATTAATTCACTTGGACATTAATAGGCTACTTTAGCTGAAAATAAAGTGCCAAGTGATAAAGACTTTTGAACAATTTTAAAGAATTTTCTTTATAAAAGAGAGAGAAAGCAAATTGAGGAAGAAGAAAAGTGAAAGTAGGGTGGAGTCTGGAAATGGAGGATACCACCTGGATTTAAAGAGTATTGAGAGTGGAATTAACAAGACTTGAAAAAATACACTACAATTGAAACTTTGCAAGCCTAAGCCCGGAAAAGTGAAAGTGAGTAAAGAAGCAAGAAATAGCTTTGGATATTTGGAGGATTCCTGGACTTTGGACAGAGGATATTGAGCGGATTAAAGTTAATTGGGGTTGCTTTAAAGGAAAAACTTTCAAAATGTCATTATCTTTTGAAGAATTAAAAATGCTATTTAAAGACTATAAAGAAGTGGCACAATCGATAGAAATGGAGATCCTGAACTATAGAACACAACAGGAAGCACTGGTTGAACAAGAAGGGTGGGACAAAGAAGAAGAAGCCATTTTTAATGATCAAATAACTGTAAGCGTGATTAAGAAAAAGGGAAAGGGGAAAAGAGGAAAGAGAGTTAGAAACTTAAGATTTGAAGCAACAACCAAAAAAAGTATAAGCTGAAAAATAATCATAATACTATAAGGAACCAAAAGGTAGGATTTCAGAAGCAAGAGCTGGATAGTAAAGAGAATAAAAAGACAAGGGAGAAGAGGGGGGGGAGAAAAAAGAGGAAGCTGCAAAAAACGGAAGCAAGATATACAACAGCAAGGGAAGTATACAAGATTTAAAAAAAAATATTTATCTATTTGGCCATCGAGATAATGGTTAAATTAACTTAAAGAGAGGATTCTGCAAGGGTACATGAGATAAATAGGGTCATATTAGAATTAGAAAGAAGCTAGAAGTGTTTCAGATGATTAATAAGATGTGTATTTCTCTTTTAATAAGTAAATGAGGCAAAGAGGACAAGAGAATAAGGCCCTTGGCCGAATTGAATTTGAATAGAAATAATTACCCTAGTCACTATTGTTATATATATGCACATTTCTTTTTTTTCTATTGTTAAGAATTTAATGGATATTTGTAAAAGAATGTACCAAGCAGAACCGACTGATAATAGTTAGATGCTATAAAATAGAGGTGTAACAGAGGTAATAATTATAAAGGTGAAATTTAAACGTTAAATAACAATTGGTTAAAGAGATAGAGGTGCTATTCTCCAGAGTAGTAATTACAGGGTAAAATATGTTTTATAAGATAGTATAAGATTGTATACAAGACAGATAAAAGTGTAATAATACTG
Source organism: Naja naja (assembly GCA_009733165.1). Classification (NCBI taxonomy): domain Eukaryota; kingdom Metazoa; phylum Chordata; class Lepidosauria; order Squamata; family Elapidae; genus Naja; species Naja naja. The sequence continues at coordinate 938,247 of SOZL01000027.1, read as the reverse complement.
ACTGGAAAGATACTGAAAATTGGAAAAAGAAATGTAACTAAATTTAGGGGATGAAATAATTGAAACAAGATTACAGAAGATAGAGAAAGGGGAAAATTATGGAAAATAGTGAAAATTGTTATGATAAATGGAATAGAATATGTAAAATGAGTGAGTAATTGAAATTATATCTGTATGGAGAAGTGAGGGTCCAGAAGCACACTGTTCTCAAAAGAAGAATTTTTATGTTTTTGTTTTTTTTCTTGTATTTGTTTGTGTGTATTTGTGTGCTGGGAATGGTTCTGGGATGATGATATGAACTGTTGTAAGATAAATTAATCTAAAAATATGGAATACTTTGTATATGAGAGAATATAAAAATAATTGCAGTTGATGAGGATGGAGAAGATGTACAAAAATAGCTACAACCTACCGGCATACTGTATGTTTTGTTTGTATGTTTGTTTAAAAATAATTAAAAATTTTGTTAAAAACAAACAAACACAATCTTCTTCTTCAGGTCCCACCTTTAAGTTTACTAAAGGCTCACTGTGAGACTCAAGAATTAGGAGCCCTCAACCCCCTAATCTTCAATTAGGTATACAACCTCTGTTCTCTTCTCTGCATTCTCAGCTTGTCCAGGCAATTTCTCACAAAATGCCCTTCCTTGCCACAAGCAAAACACTGTTTGCTTCCTCCTGTCTCCTTATTCTTGTTCCAAGACAAAAGGCCTCGACCCTGTCCAGGACGTTTCCATCTAGCAGATGGCACTCCAACCCTTCTGTTGCTACTACCACCTCTACCTCTACCAGCCCCATCCGTCTTGTTTTCAGGCTTAGTAGCTGCCTTATAAGCAGAAAACATTAACTGACTTTTCTGCCTTGTTTTTATATTATCATGATTTATAAAAACTTTAGTTGCCTCTTGCAACAAAATGGTGATATCTGACTCTGCCCATCTCTAGCTTCTGCAGTTTATGCTGCACGTCCAACCATGCCTTTGTCACAAACTGCAATTTCATCAAAGCCTGGTATTCCGGTGTTTCTGGAGCAAGGCCAGAATACTTATTCAAACTCTCCTTGATTCTATTCAAGAACTCAGCTGGTGAGTCATCTTTCAGCTGACCTACCTCAAAAGCCTTAGCTAAATTCCGCCCTTGTGGCACTGCAGTTTTCACACCCTGCACAATAATCCTCTTCAGATCAGCCATCTGTACTCTATGCTCTGGATTCTGACTATCCCATCCAGGATCTACCAAAGGAAACTTAATATCTGCTGCAGTAGGATTCTGCACCCCTCCTGAGTCTTATCCCAGTAACTCATAGCGGCCCTCCTTATCTGACCCCTTTCTTCTGGAGTGAACAAATAACCCAAAATATGTTGCAACTCCACACAGGTATACATATTTGGGCCAAGAAACAAATCCAAAGACTCAGCTAGGCTTATTGGATCACTTTGCAAAGATGGCATAGACAGTTTATAATTCCTCAAATCAGAGGAAGTAAGTGGCACATTTACAAAAGTTGTCACAGGAACACCCTCAGCTGTAAGACCATTAGGCATTTTGTGCAACGGATAAAATTTATTGTCTTTCCTTAGACCTCATAACTGCTCCAACAGAAGGTCCAGCAACCTCTCCCATAGAATCTAGCTCACGCTTCAGCTCTCTGTGCTGTGTAACAGCTGGCAAATCACTTTCCCCCTCAGCTGCTTCCTCCTGAGCAGCTGCAGCCATATTATAAGGGGGAGGGTGTAAACAGCTAGCATATTCCAGAGGTTCACACTGTTTCTCTTCCCCCTCCTTAGTATACAAAATCTTCTTACTCAGAGGAGGAAATGGATCTGTCCACCTCACATAATACCAGGGGTCTACATATTTCAGTTGGGCTTCTAACTTCTTTTTTAAAACAGCTTTCAAAGCATCAACCCAATAAGGGTCTGACTCTCCAAATTTAGACCATCTATAATTAGGACGTTTCAAAACATAATTTGGCTATTCAACCATGCAAAGTTCAATCTGTGTCAATTTATCAAGAGGTTTTGTATATTTAATTAGCCAGGGCTCATCCCATTGCTGGATCAATTCTCCAAGAGGAGAGAGAGCTGGGATTGATGACACTTCACAAACAGCTGGCTTTTTAAACAAATAGTTTCCCATTTAGAAACAGTAACCCTCCTTAACACAGGAAATGAGAGAAAGAAAAACAGTTTAGACACACACACTCCAAACAGAGATCATACAGACAACCAAGCCCTTTTAAACAACCCTTAGCCAAATTTAGAAAAGTGTTGCAACACAATTTAAAAAGTTACTATTCAGAGCTAGCTCACCTGAATCCTGGTGCACCAGAGCTGTGGCCACTCCAAGCCTCTACAGTCACAGATTATCAGTCAAATGCAGGCTACTAAGAGTGATTTCCCCCCTCAGGCAAAAGATTAATCAAATTGTCAAAAATCCACAGAATATAGCAGGGGCGCCTTTGCAGCTTGAAAAAAATCATCCGTCCAGAGGAAAAAAGGTCTTACTCCTGCTGTCTTATGCCAATTGAGAGAATAAAACAACAGGCTATGATAATCAGAATCCATAGAAGGCTTTAATATAAGATATTGCAATACCGGCCGCCAACTCCAAACAACAGTTTAGGAGAAAGGAGACACCTCCTTCCAGTAAATACAACCTTATATAGGATTATCACATTTAAAAGATTACATAACACTTCTTCTTTTTCACACATAGAAGTTATAGAGATTCTCATAAGAAAGTCCTGGGTGTATTTATTTATTTATTTATTTATTCGACTTGTATGCTGCCCTACTCCGTAAGGACTCAGGGTGGCGAACATTAAAACAGAGCAAATTTACAATAAAAAACAATTAAATAAAACAAGCCGAATACATTAAAACATTAAGAAAAAATTAAAAACCTCGCCCCGGGTCATTCCAGGCCGGCCTGTTGAAACAACCACGTCTTCAGGTCTCGGTGGAAGTAGCGGAGGTCAGGGGCCAAACGGAGATCCACGGGGAGCTGATTCCAGCGGGCAGGCGCTCCCACGGAGAAGGCCCTAGCCCTGGGAACCACCAGCCGACAATGCCTGACCGACGGTATCCCAAGGAGGCCCTCCTATGAGGCGAACAGGCGATCGGAAAGTGATGCTGGCAGGCGGCGTTCCTGCAAGTACCCTGGACCAAAGACATTTAGGGCTTTATAAGTTGTTACTAACACCTTGAAGGCGACCCGGGAGACAACCGGCAACCAATGCAAGCCGCGCAGGATGTAAAGAGCGTTGCAGTAGTCGATTCTGGAGGTGATGAGCACATGAGTGACCGTTCGAAGGGCATCTCGGTCCAAATAAGGGCGGAGCTGGCGAACCAGCCGAACCTGGGCAAAAGCCCCCCTGGCCACAGCTCCTGCATGCTCCTCCAAACTGAGCTGTGAATCCAGGAGGATGCCCAGATTCCTTGCCCTATCCACGGGGGGCAACACCTCTCCCCCCATGACCAAAGATGGTACATCCAATGAAGACTGAGATGCCGGTAAGAACAGCCACTCAGTCTTGGTGGGGTTGAGCTGAAGCCTATTACTCCCCATCCAGACCCGTACTGCCTCCAGGCACTGGGACATCACAGAGAGAGCATCACTGATCTGGTCTGGGGTGGAGATATAGAGCTGGGTATCATCAGCATACTGATGATTACCTCACCCCAAACCGGATGATCTCGCCCAGCGGTTTCATGTAGATATTAAACAGGAGGCTGAGAGAACAGACCCCTGAGGTGCCCCACAAGTGAGGGGCCTCGGGGCCAACCTCTGCCCCCCCCGCCAACACCGACTGCGAACGGCCCAAGAGGAAGGAGGAGAAACCACGGTGCCCCCACCCCAATCCTCGAGCCGCTGCAGAAGGATACCATGGTCGATGGTATCGAAAGCCGCTGAGAGATCTAACAAGACTAGGACAGAGGAAAAACCCCTGCCCCGAGCCCTCCAGAGATCATCCATCAGTGAGACCAATGCTGTCTCTGTGCTGTGTCCGGCCCTGAAGCCTGATTGATACGGGTCTAAATAATCAGCTTCCTCCAGGAACAAGGGAAGCTGCTGAACCACCACACTCTCAACAACCTTCGCTAAAAAGCGAAGGTTGGAGACTGGACGATAGTTATTCAAAACGGCCGGGTCCAAGGCAGGCTTCTTGAGGAGGGGCCTCACCACCGCCTCTTTCAAGGCGGCAGGAAAGACTCCCTCACTCAAGGAGGCATTGACAATTGCCTGGAGCCAGCTGCGTGTAACCTCCCTGGAGGCATACACCAACCAGGAAGGACACGGGTCCAATAAACACGTGGTGGAAGACAGCCTCCGCATGATCCTGTCCACCTCATCAAGGGAGACTGGGTCAAACTCAACCCAGGAATCAACCAGACCCGTCGCCACCCCATCATCAGACCCTGCCAATCAGAGTCCAAGCACGGGTTGAGCGACCTTATCCGCCAGATGTGAACTAAATTCCTCTGCTCTGCCCTGCAAAGGGTCATCCCCCTCCCTCAATTGAAGGAGGGGCGGGTCACAAAACAGGGCGCAGGGGTGGTCATCGGCGGGGCCTTAATCAGAGCGGAGAAGTAAGCCGCCTCGCCACACTAATCGCTTCCAGATAGGTCCTAATATAGGCTCGCAACTGGACACAGTGGTCAGGGCGGCTAGTCCTCCACCTGCTCTCAGGTCTTCTCCGTTTCATCCCCGGCTCCTCAGAGAACCAGGAGCCCACGAGGGTCTCTGGCGGGGAAGAGGCCACAAGGGACAACCCAGTCGGCGCCTCCAAGGCGCCTGTTGCCAGGCGGCCGTCGCATCTCGGCAGGCTGTGGTGGGAGGCGGGCAAGAACCCCAGTGCTGTCTGAAACCTCTCTGGGTCCATCAGGCCTGGGTGGAACCATTGTATTGGCTCCTCATCCCAGCAGCGAGGGACAGCCAGTTGAAAGACCAGCTGCAGGAGATAGTGATCCGTCCACGATAGGGGTAGGGTAGATGGAAAACCCTCCCCAGATCACTATACCACTGCCCGAGAGACAAAACAAGGTCGGCGTGTTCCCCCTGTGTGAGTGGGCCCATGAATCACCTGGGTCAGGTTCATGGCTGCAATGGATGCCATGAACTCCTGAGCCAACCCGGCCCAGAGATGGCAAGTTAAAGTCCCCAGAGACTATAAGCCTGGGGAACTCCACTGCCACCTCGAGAGGACATTGACCAGCTCAGGCAGGGCCACTGCCATGCAGATGGGGGACAGGTACATTAGCAACAAACCCAACCGACCTCCAGGGCCCAATCTCACGAGGAGGGCCTCACACCCACCTCTGCTGGGACAGTGACCTCCCTTGGAAACAAGGTCTCTCTGACAATTATGGCTACCCCTCCGCCCCTTCCCTGGGCTCGAGACCAGTACAGCACCGCGGAAACCTGGAGGGCATGAGAGGGACACCCCCTCCGGGCCCAACCAGGTTTCCGTAATGCATGCCAGGTCGCAGCCTCCCTCCTCCATAGCTCACGGAGGAGGGATGACTTATTGGCTATGGACCTGGCGTTCACATACACCAGCCTGAGCCCAGAGACTGCGTCTCCCAAGACCCCAGGGGCGAGGCGACCTGGGGTCAGGCCGCCACCTTCGTAAACACTGGGAGCACACTTCCATAACATAATTTGGCCCCCTGTCCCATCCCCCCCTGCCATAGCCGATCACCCTGGAGATAGTCAGCCCTGCCCTCTCCCCGCCAGACCCCGAGGCCGCCCCACCCAACCCCTCCATACCAAGACCAGTAGCCGGCCTGGAAGGACAGTATTGACCCACAATTTTCCCTAACCCGTTAAAACAGCAATTAAAAATTTAAAAGCTTCCCCTTCATACCAGATTTAAAATTTGGCCCCTTGGTCGCGCCATGCCACCTCTCAGGAGTTTTTCCATAACTCCTCCCATGCATCCATGAAAATCCTCTCACTTTTCTCATCTTCATCATTATCATCAGATTTCCTGTTTTTCACTTGCAAGATTACACAAGAGATCATTAATAACCCTATAATGTCAAGGCGACCTCTTATGCATCTCAAACCAAGCCAAGGACATAATATTTTGCAATGTTACAGAACTTTAGCAAAATAACACGTTACATAAATGTTCTGATCGCTAGCAGATCAGATTAAGAGCAAATATGGAGTCTGTCTGGTTCTTTATATTCTTAGCTGTATAAGGTAAATTTTCACATATAACAATTAAGAACAAACACTATATGAAAATTGCAGGGTGGGTATCTGTCATGGAGGCATCGATACACCCCAATGCACTAGAAATTTGAAAAAGGACTAGATATTATGATGTCTTAGACTCCCAAGGAATACTAAAAACAAATCAAGAACTCAGGGACCAAGGGTTGAATACAGATTGGTGGCCATACCTCCAGCTCAAAACAAGGTATAAAAAGGATGTAGAAGAACATGGAATAGAAGTAAAACCAAGCCAGTCAGATTTAAGGTGCTGGTGTTAACCTACAAAGCCCTTCATGGCTTAGGACCAGGATATTTACGGGAGACCCTGCTGCCAGCAACTGTTTCCCATCGTCCTGTGCACTCTCACAGGGTGGGCCTTATTGGGGTTCTGTCAGCCAGACAATGTCGGCTGGCAACCCCTGGGGTAGGGCCTTCTCTGTGGGAGCACCCACCCTGTGGAACCAGATCCCCCTGGAGCTTCGGGTGGCCCCTGACCTCTGCTTCTTCTGCCGGGACCTCAAAACCTGGTTGTTCCAACATGCTGACCTGGTCTGAGGGTGGGGAGGGGAGTTTTAGATGATGGTTTTATTGTTTTTAGCTTTTAATTGGGTTTCTCATTTAATATTTTTTTAATTGTATATTTTGTATTGTTTTATGATTTATGCATGCAGTCCTTGAGAGATGGGGCAGGTTAGAAATCAATCAATTAATTAATTAATTAATTAGTTAATTAATTAAGTAATTAATTAATTAAGTAATTAAACAAACAGACAAACAAACTTTTAGAGGGTACAGATGAAAAAGCAATCTTCAAAATGTACAATTATTTATTAGAGTTTGAAATGGCAGAGGAATTAGTTAAGGGCCCAATGATAGCATGGGCAAAGAATGTAGAGCACAATATCAATTTGGAAGATTGGGAAAGAATTTGGAAGAAAAATTACAAAATAACAAAATCAATGGTATATAGTTTTAGTTTAGTTTAGTTTATTTGGACTTATAAGCTGCCCTCTCTCCCGAAGGACTCAGGGAGGCGTACATAAAAGACAGAAAGTACAAAAGTTAAAAAGAAATTAAAAAGATATTAAATTATGCCAAATAAACTATCGAATTAAAACCCCCGATCCCCTGTCAGTCCAGGTCAGATTGCAAAAATAGCCATGTTTTGAGGTCACGGCGGAAGGAGCAGAGATCAGGGGCCAAGCGCAACTCAAGGGGTAGTTGATTCCAGAGGGTGGGCACCCCCACAGAGAAGGCCCTACCCCTAGGGGCCGCCAGCCTACACTGTTTAGCTGACGGTATCCCCAGGAGGCCCCGTCTGTGGGAGCGCACAGAGGCATTTGTGTTTGTCAAGGAAGGAGACGCTCTTGCAAGTACCGGACCCAAGCCATACAGGGCTTTATAAGTTGTTACCAAAACCTTAAATCTCACATGGAGGGCAACCGGCAAGCAATGCAAGTCACGCAGGAGACCCGCTCCCCTGGGTCTTCGGGTGGTGTGGTCCCTGGGCTTAGGCTGTATGTAAACGCCAGATCCGTAGCCATAAGGCCTCCTCCGTGAACTCATTGAGGAGGAGGCGGATCTGGCGCTGTATCACGGAGACCTGGTTGGGGCCTGAGGGTGTTGTCCCTCTATGTGATCTTTGTCCCCCAGGTTTCCGGTGTTGCACCGCCACGTGCCCAGGGTAGGGGGAGGAGCATGCATTGTTATTAGGGAGACTCTTTCCAAGGGAGGCCACTGTCCCAAGAGATTGGCGGTTGCGAATCCCTCCTTCTGAGGTTGGGCCCGGGTCGGTTGGGCCTGTTGTTGACGTACCTGTCCCCCAGCTGCGCTAGCAACGCCCTTCCCGAAGCTGCTGGATGCCCTCTCGGGAGTGGTGGTGGAGTTTCCCAGACTTATTGTTCTGGGGGACTTCAACTTACCCTCCCTGGGGTGGTATGCCTGGATTGGCTCGGGAGTTCTTGGCATCCATGACAGCCATGGACCTGACCCAGGTGATTCAGGGCCCACCCATGAGGGGGAACGCTGCCGACCTGGTTTTATCTCGGGCAGTGGTGTAATGATCTGGGGGTTGGATCTCCGTTATTCTACCCCTATCATGGACAGATCATTATCTCCTGAGGCTGGTCTTCCAATATGCTGCTCCTCGCTGCTGGGATGAGGAACCAACACGATGGTTCCGCCCCAGGCTCTAATGGACCCGGAGAGGTTCCAGACGGCCCTGGGGTTCTGCCCACCTCCCTTGTCCACAGCCCGCCGACTTGGTGGCGCCTGGCAAGAGGCGGCCTCCCTCGCAGCCTCGACTGTTCCCTTCATGCCTCCCTTGCCGGAGACCTCGCTTAGCTCCTTGGTTTTCAGAGGAGCTCTGGGAATGAAGCTGCAGAGGAGACGCCTAGAGAGTAGGTGGAGGACTAGTCGCCTGAGTCTGACCGCCTCCAGTTAAGAGCCTATATTAGGATTCTACCTGGAAGCAATTAGAGCAGCTAGATGTACTTACTTCTCCGCCTGGATCGCTGCCTGCAGATGATCGCCCCTGCCCTGTTTAGGGTCACTGCCCTCTGCAATTGAGGGGAGGGGACCCCAAGCGGGCAGAGCAGAGGATTTTAGCTTACATCTGGCGGATGGGTCGCTCAGATTGGGCTGGCTTGGACTCTGACTGGCAGGATGGATGCATGCATGGCAGTCTTGTGGATCCTGTTTGGGTTGAGTTTGACTCGTCTCCTGGATGAAGTGGACAGGATCATGTGGAGGCTGTCTTCCACCACGTGTTTATTGGACCCGTGTCCTTCCTGGTTGGTTTATGCCTCCAGGGAGGTTACACGCTGGCTCCAGGCAGTTATCAACATTTCTTGAGTGAAGGGGTTTTTCCTGCCTCTTTAAAGAGGCGGTGGTGAGACCCCTCCTAAGAAGCCTGCTCTGGACCCAACCGCTTTGAATAACTATCGCCCAGTCTCCAACCTTCGCTTTTAGCCAAGGTTGTTGAGAGCGTGGTGGTTCAGCAGCTCCACTGTTCCTGGAGGAAACTGATTACCTTGACCTGTACCACCGGGTTTCAGGCCCGGCACAGCACCGAGACAGCATTGGTCGCATTGGTGGATGATCTCTGAGGGCTCGACAGGGTTTTTCCTCTGTTTGGTCCTTTTAGATCTCTCAGCGGCTTCGATACCATCGACCATGGTATCCTTCTGCGTCTGGTTGGGAGTGGGGGCACCAGTTACGGTGGTTCTCCTCTTACCTTCGGACCATTCGCGAAGTCGGTGTTGACGGGAGAGCAGAGGTCCTCCCCCAGGCCTCTTAGTTGTGGAGTGCCTCAGGGCGGCCCTCACCTCCTGTTTAATATCTACATGAAACCGCTGGGCGAGATCATCCGTGGGTTTGGGGTGAGGTATCATCAATATGCAGATGATACCCAGCTGTATATCTCCACCCCAGACCAGATCAGTGATGCCTCTCGGTGATGTCCCGGTGCCTGGAGGCGGTGCAGGCCTGGATGGGGAGTAATAGGCTCAGACTCAACCCGCCAAGACTGAGTGGCTGTTCTTACCGCATCTCGTGTTCAGTTGATGTGCCATCTTTTGGTCATGGGGGAGGTGTTACCCCCCGTGATAGGGCGAGGAATCTGGGCTGCCCTCCTGGATGCACAGCTCAGTTTGAGGAGCAGGTGGGAGCTGTGGCCAGGGGGCTTTTGCCCAGGTTCGGCTGGTTCGGCCAGCTCTTCCCCTTACCTGGACCGAGATGCTCTTCAACGGTCACTCATGCGCTCGCCACGCCCAGGATCGACTACTGCAATGCTCTCTACATGGGCTTCCCTTGCGGATTACCCGGAGGTTGCAGCTGGTGCAGAATGCGCCGTGGCTGGCTGTGATGGGGTATCCCGATACTCCCATGTTACACCCTCCTGCGCCACCTGCATTGGTTGCCGTTGCCCTCCGGGTTTCCTTCAAGGTGTTAGTAACAACTTATAAAGCCCCTTAATGGCTTGGGTGCAGGGTACTTGCGGGATCGCCTCCTGCCTGCATCACAGTCCACGCCTGCCCGGCCCCATAGGAGGGGCCTTCTGGGAATACCGCCGGTCAGGCATTGTCGGCTGGCGGCTCCCAGAGCTAGGGCCTTTCTGGGAGCC
>SOZL01000027.1:17536-65161 GCA_009733165.1 Naja naja | reverse complement strand
AACAATTGTTAAATATTTTCCACCAAGTGTTGGTGCAAATGGACCTACTATGTCAGTGTGCCAAATCAAAAATGCGTGTTGACAGGTGTGTAGCGTGTTTTGGAACAGCTGCTGCTTTGATTTGGCTTTCTTGCAGACACCACAATCCAAGAACACCTTACAGCCCTTCAGATCCAAACCTTTCACTAATTCATCTTCTAAGAACACGAAAACTGGCATGCCCCAATCTTCTGTGCCACTTATGGATACACCTGGAATGCAATGGTTTACCTGTTAGTGAATTCTCAATATTTTTATTAGGAACCTCAGGCTTGCTTTGAGCAAACTGTTTCTATTTTTCTTTTTGTTGGCTTTAGGAGTCTTTGGAGTAGCAACAGGATCTCTCTCTGGAACATCTCTCTCTGGGCCTGTGCTCTCCTTTTTGGAGATTATACTTGCCTGTGCTTGCGAGTTAGACTTTGGCTTTAGGTAATAAACACCACCAATTAATATGGTTTCAGCAACAATATTACCTCTTTAACCACATAACTTGCTTTTCAAAATGGTGAACCTGGTACTTGGACACTCTCGACAAATGACTCTGACTAAGCAAACTACAGGTTGCTGTTGGTATATAATAAACATCAGGAATAACTGCATCAAGTTCTTCAATATAAACAGTTCCTTTTCCCATGACCTGAACAGGATAATTTGAAAAAGTGTACAGTTTGTGCATGTCAGGTTCAGGCTCGTGCATCTCTGTGTAAAGATCTTTTTTGTAGGTAACATGCACTGCTGCTCCACTGTCTAAAGTCCAGAGAAGTCGTCTGTCATACTCTGGATGAGGTTGTGGATCATTGGTTAAAGCCAATGTGAGGTGTGGAGCTTGCAGATCACGCCTGGACCACGATGACCTTGTCTTCCACCTCTACCGCTGCCTCTGGAATCTGTTCCTCTGGGCTGGTATGTGGCGGGTGCTGTAGATCGTTGGGGACAATCCCGGGTGGCATGTCCCACACAATCGCACATGTAACATCTTGGCATCCTTGGAACGAAGGCTCTTCCTTGGAAGTGACACCTCGCTGGACCTCTTGATGCAGGTGGTCCTCTCAAATGTGGCGTGGCTTGCATGAGTGCATCTTCTTCAATTAAAATTCTGCATACATGATCAAATGTGTGCTGAGCAATAGGCACTTGATTAATCTTTGAAATGGCATCTTTCCATTCATAATTCAATGAGTTAATACTGATTATTTGAAAATCATCCACAGCATAACCTTGTTCAGCAAGTTCTTTTCTCTTTCCTTTCATTTTAGTTAAATGTTCTCCAATAGATTCACCTGGTTTTAATCTTGAACCATGAAATTCAGTTAAGAGTAAACATGTAGATTCAGTTGAAATAGGTCAGTAACATGCTTCTAATTGAGCCCAAATTTGTTGGGCAGTTGCATCAGGTGAAAAAATAATCTGCAGTTCAGTGTCCATTGACATCAATAATGTTGTGCATGCTCTAGTATCCAAGTCTCTTATTTCAGGAGGCCAAGGTTGTGGTGGAGGGTTAAACACCATACAGTGGGTACCTTCTTTATGAAGTAAAATGCCAACCTCACTGACCCATGCCTTGTAATTTAGTCCTGAGTGCTTTAATTTTGAATCACCAGTCAGTGGGGTGATAGAAGATTGTTGAATATTTATTTATTTATTTATTATTTGAACTTATATGCCGCCCCATCTCCGAAGACTCAAGGCTTACAACTAAAACAGGAAACAATAAATACATTAAAAAGCGATTAGAATTAAATTATAAGCCCAAATATTTATAAAATAATTAAAATTTAAAAATAACCCTCCCAAAGGGTCACAGCCGGGTTGGTCAAATAACCAGGTCTTCAACTCGGGCGGAAGGTGCGGAGGTCAGGGGCCAGGCGGAGCTCAAAGGCAGTTGATTCCAGAGGTCAGGGGCAGCTACAGAAAAGGCTCGTCGTCGGGAACCGCCAGCCGGCATTGGCTTGCCGGCGGAACCCGAGTCCTGCCTATGAGCTCGAACAGAGGCGTCGGTGTTTGACATGGAAGAAGAGCTCCCTTAAATATTGAGGACCCATGTCATGAAGGACTTTATATGTTAACACTAAAACCTTGAATCTCACCCAGCGGCAACCAATGCAAGCAGCGCGGGAGGGAGGTCACATGGGAGAACGGGTAACTCCCATCACCACCAGCGCCGCCGCATTTGCACCAGCTGCAGTCTCGGATGGTATGCAAGGGCAGTCCCAAATAGAGAGCGTTGCAGTAGTCGAGCTAGAGTAACAAGGGAATGAGTGATCATGCGGGCGTCGATCCAGAAAGGGCAAGTTGACGAACAAGGCGGCTGGGCAAAGGCCCCCTGGCGGCCCCCACCTGCTCCTCCAGCGGGCGTACATCCAGGAGGACCCCCAGATTCCGCGCCCTATCCACAGGGGGCAACACCTCTCCCCCTATGGCCAAAGATGGATAATCTTGACTGGGTGGGGCCGGTATGCACAGCCACTCAGTCTTGGCGGGTTGAGTCGAAGCATGTTTCCGCTCATCCAGTTCCGTACCGCATCCAAACACCGGGTCATCAGGGAGAGGGCATCACTGATCTGGCCTGGGGTGGAAATGTACAGCTGAGTATCATCAGCGTACTGATGGAATTTCACCCCAAAACCACGGATGATCTCACCCAGCGGCTTCATGTAGATGTTAAATAAAGGGGAAAGGACCGACCCTGAGGGACCCCACAAGAGAGCACCCTAGGGCGACCTGACCCCCCTGTCAGCACCGATTCGACCGCCCGAGAGGTAGGAGGAGAACCACCGAAGAACGGTGCCCCCCACTCCCAACCCCCAAGGCGTTAAAGGATACCATGGTCGATGGTATCGAAAGCCGCTGAGAGGTCTAATAGGACCAGGACAGAGGAAAAACCCCTATCGAGCCCTCCAGAGATCATCCATCAGCGACCAATGCCGTCTCCGTGCTATACCCAGGTCGGAAGCCCGATTGATCTGGGATCTAGGTAGTCCGCTTCATCCAGGAAAAGCGGAACCTGTTGAGCCACCACACTCTCAACAACCTTGCCAAAAAAAGGTTGGAGACTGGACGAAAGTTGTCTAACACAGTCGGGTCCAGGGCAGGCTTCTTCAGGAGGGGCCTCACCACCGCCTCTTTCAAGGCAGCGGAAAGACACCCTCCCTTAAAGAAGCGTTGATAACTGCCAGAGCCAACGCGGAGTGACCTCCCTGGCGGCATAAGCCAGCCAGGAGGACACGGGTCCAACAAACATGTGGTGGAACTCATGCGCGCATAATCCTGTCCACTTCATCCTCGAAACCGGATCGAACTCATCCCAGATCACCAGACTCCCTGCACCCTTCCTCAGACCACTGCAAATCGGAGGATAACCCGTCCCGAATCTGAGCAATCTTATCCGACAGATATTGAACAAATTCCTCGGCCTTACCCCGCCTTGGGTCCGGCCCCCCTCTAACGAAGGAGGGAGCGAGTAACCCGAAACAGGGCGGCCGGGCGTTATCTGTGGGCGCTATGAGAGTGGAGAGATAAGATCTTCTCGCCTCTCTCATAGCTACCAGGTAAGTCCTAATAAAGGCTCTCAGCTGGGCTCGGTCGGATTGGAAACGGGTAGACCTCCACCTGCTCTCTAAACCCCTTCGATGGCTTCATCCCGGGCTCCTCCATATACCAAGGAGCTAACCGGGATCCACGGCCACAAGGGGCGATGGGGACAACCCTGTCGAGGGCCTCCGGCGCAGCCGTTGCCAGGCTATTGCCAGATCCGGCAGAGCTGTGAGCAAGGGAAGGAAAAACCCCAGTTCTGCCTGGAACCTCTCAGGGTCCATTAGGCGCCTGGGGCGGAACCATCTAGGTGGCTCCTCAGGAATGTGTATAACTTGTGCTGGTTGAGCAATGTGTGCTTGGACACCAGGGGGCGCTGGAGCTGGCACTGGTGCTGGCACTGGTTGACCTGCTAAAAGCATTTGTGGCTGTGCCATTGCTGGTTGAACTTGTGGCTGCATGTGAACTTGTTGCTGTTGAGCTGCCATTGGTATTTGAGCAATATTAATTTTGCCTGCTGGAGTTGCTGGCATTTGCATTTGCTGCATTTGAGGAATTGTAATAGCAACTATATCAATAGGAAGCTGAGCTGGTGCAATTTGGGAAACCACAGGTGGCATTTGCACAGCTGGAGCAATGGCTGGAGATATAATAGCTTGTACATTTGACTGGCCCATTGACAACATTTCAAAAGATCTGTGTAAAATTTGTAATTGTTCCTGTATTGCATGCAATTCGCCAGCAGATGGTGCTACAACATTAGAAAACGCAGAAGCTCTTGCTGAGTCAGCATCACAAGGCAAATCACAATCACGTGTTAGCTGTGACGTAGGCAAATCTCTCTGCTCTGATTGGTCTGACACCACACCCATGTGACCAACATGTGGGTGGTCCCTTGGCTTCAAAGAAGAAGGCAAGATGGAGAGCTCAGGAACTTGAACAACACCCTTATCTGGCTGAAGGGAGTATGCAAAAGCCTTAGCCTGCTTTAGACTTTGTTCATAAACTTCAATTTGTTGCAAATACTCTTGCACAGCTTTCTGACTCAATGTCTGCTTGGGACTCAATGGAAAATAATGCATTTCACCTTTTTCTTTGGGTGAGAAATGCTCAGCTGACTGTACAACTTTAGGCTTTGCACCAAACTTTTCATATTCTTGGGCTTTTTCTTTTCCAGTCTGAGCTTTTTCTTGGGAAGTAGCTTGGGAGCATGCATCATAAACAGAAGAGATTACAGACCTTATCTCTTGTTCTCCTCCCATAGCAGCCTCTTCCAAACGCGTTGCTGAAGTAAATGGGGGTGACTGCCAAACTGCAAATTGGCTGTCTGAAGCTCTCCGAGCAGCCTCCTTAGTTAGGTCAGAAAGTGATAAATCTTCCTCCGACTGAGCCCTTCATTTCATTTGCCCTTTCTTTTGAGGCATCTTGCAATTAAACACAACTATTCTCAGATGTTGTGAACTAATTGACTAATTAACCTCACTTGTTATCAAAGCAAGTAGCAAAGAAAAACATCGTTAATTCAACCTGCCTCTGCTACCATTTGTCAGGGATTAAAAATTAGCTTCCATAAATCCCTGCTAATTAGAGGTGGACCGTGCCTTTCTTTGCTGTCAACTTTGATTAAATAAAACCCAGAAAGTAATCTAACAAACATATTTTTATTTACAAAAATAATAAAACCTAACGGACTACATACCAGCAGCTTAATCTCACACCAAAGGCATATATAGGAATACAAAGGAAGTTACAGGAAGTGAAGAAAACCTTTTTGAAGCATGCACAGTAAATCAGAAATCACAAGACATCCTTATCTCATTACTATGGAGACAAGATAACAAATTTTATTTATTTATTTATTTATTTGAACTTGTATGCCGCCCCATCTTCGGAGACTCGGGGTGGCTCACAATTAAAAACAGTAACAATAAATACTTAAAAAGAGATTAAACCAAGTTTACAAGCCCAAATTACAAAAAACTAAAATTTGCAATAGTTAAAATAATTAAAACCCCATCCCCAAGGAGGGTCACAGCCATTGGTCAAACAACCAGGTCTTCAAGTCATGGTGGAAGGTGCGGAGGTCAGGGGCCAGGTAAAGCCCCAAGGGCAGTTGGTTCCAGAGATCAGGGGCCGCGACAGAATAGACTCGTCACCGGGGGACCGCCAGCCGACATTGGCTTGCCAGGACCCGAGGAGTCCTTGCCTATGTGCTTTCGCACAGGCGGCTGGCACTCGATATCGGCAGAAGGCTCCCTCAAATATTGAGGACCCATGTCGTGAAGGACTTTGTATGTTAAAACCAAAACCTTGAATCTCACCCAGTGCAACCGGCAACCAATGGAGGCAGCGCGGGGGGGTAACATGGGAGAATCGGGGAACTCCCATCACCAGCAGCTGCCGCATTTTGCACCAGCTGCAATCTCCAGATGGTATGCAAGGGCAGTCCCAAATAGAGAGCATTGCAGTAGTCAGTCTAGAGGTAACAAGGGCATGAGTGACTGTGCGCGGGGCATCTCGGTCCAGAAATGGGAAGCTGACGAACAAGCGGAGCTGGGCAAAGGCCCCCTGGCAGCGGCCCCACCTGCTCCTCCAGCCGGGCATACATCCAGGAGGACCCCCAGATTCCAGCCCTATCCACAGGGGCAACACCTCTCCCCTATGGCCAAAGATGGATATTCCTGACTGGGCGAGATGCGGTATGCACAGCCACTCAGTCTTGGCGGGTTGAGTGAAGCATGTTCCGCTCATCCAAATCCGTACGCATCCAAACACCGGGTCATCAGGAGAGGGCATCACTGATCTGGTTTGGGGTGGAGATGTACAGCTGGGTGTCATCTGCGTACTGATGGAATCTCACCCGAAACCACGGATGATCTCACCCAGCTTCATATAGATGTTAAATAGAGAGGGGAGAGGACCCGACCCTGAGGACCCCACAAGAGAGCACCCCGGGGTGACCTCAGCCCCCACCAACACTGATTGGCCGCCCGAGAGAGGTAGGAGGTGAACCACTGAAGAACAGTGCCCCCACTCCCAACCCCGGCGTGCAAAGGATACCATGGTCGATGGTATCGAAAAGAAGGTCTAATAGGACCAGGACAGAGGAAAAACCCTGTCGAGCCCTCCAGAATCATCCATCAGCTGACCAATGCCGTCTC
Organism: Naja naja; assembly: GCA_009733165.1. NCBI lineage: Eukaryota > Metazoa > Chordata > Lepidosauria > Squamata > Elapidae > Naja > Naja naja. Next base: position 58,430 of record SOZL01000027.1, on the reverse strand, counting down.
CGTGCTGTAACCGGGTCGGAAGCCCGATTGATCTGGATCCAGGTAGTCCGCTTCATCCAGGAAAAGAGTGGAAACTGCTGAGCCACCACACTCTCAACAACCTTCGCCAAGCGAAGGTTGGAGACTGGACGAAAGTTGTCTAACGGTGGGTCCAGGGCAGGCTTCTTCAGGAGGGTCTCACCACCGCCTCCTTCAAGCGGAGGGAAAAACACCCTCCTTAATGAAGCGTTGACAACTGCCGGAGCCAACCGCGGTGGCCTCCCTGGCGGCATAAGCCAACCAGGAGGGACACGGGTCCAACAAACATGTGGTGGAACTCAGCGCCGCATATCCTGTCCACTTCATCCTCGAAACAGGATCGAACTCATCCCAGATCACACTGGTCAGACTGCTTGTATCCCACTCCTCAGACCACTGCAAATCAGAGGACAACCTGCCCCGAATCTGGGCGATCTTATGCGACAGATATTGACCAAACTCCTCAGCCCTTCCCAATGGGTCGCCCCTCCCCATCTGAAGGAGAGGCGGGTGGCCCGAAACAGGCGGCTGGGTGGTTATCTGCAGGCGCTATGAGGGCGGAGAGATAAGACCTTCTCGCCGCTCTCATAGCTACCAGGTAAGTCCTAATATGGGCTCTTAGCTGGGCTCGTCGGATTGGGAGGGTGGACCTCCACCTGCTCTCTAAACCCCTCGGCGGCTTCATCTCCCGGAGCTCCTCGGTATACCAAGGAGCCATCCGGGATCCACGGCATGTGAAGGCATGGGGACAACCCTGTCGAGGGCATCCGGCGCAGCCTGTTGCCAAGCAGCCGCCAGATCCTCGGCAGAGCTGTGGGCAAGGGAAGAGGAAAAAACCCAGTTCTGCCTGGAACCTCTCAGGGTCCATCAGGCGTCTGGGGGGCGGAACCATCTAAGTGGCTCCTCATCCCAGCAGTGGGGGTGGCCTGTTGGAAGACCAGCCGTGGGAGATAGTGATCAGACCATGGAGCAGGCAGCGCCGTAAAGTGGCTTGCCCTCTGTCACTACACCACTGTTCAGAGACAAAAACTAGGTCAAGTGTTCCCCCTCGTGAGTCGGGCCTTGAATCAGTTGGGTCAGGCCCATGGCTTCCATAGAAGCCATGAATTCCTGGGCCAAACCAGCCCCAGGGAGGGCAGATTGAAGTCCCCAGGACTATAAGGCCGGGGCTCCACGCCACCCCAGAGGAGATCGAGAAGCCCAGGCAGGGCAGCTGCCACACAGCTGGGGAAAGGTATGCGAGCAGCAAGCCCACCTGACCATTAGGCCCCCACCTCAAGAGGAGGGTCTCACTCCGCCTATCTCTGGAACCGTGACCTCCCTTGGAAACAGGGTCTCCCGAATAACCACAGCCACCCCACCACCCCTCCCTGGGCCGTGGCGTGCAGAACCGAAACCTGGAGGCACAAATCAACCAGAGGACACCTCCTCTGGGCCCAACCAGGTTTAGGTGATGCAGGCCAGGTCATAGCCTCCTCCTCAATGATCTCTGGAGGAGGAAGACTTAGCCACCGGACCTGGCATTAAAATACACAACCTAAGCCCAGGGGTCGGTTCCTGAGCCCCTAGGGAGGAGGCCATAGGGTCAGGCGTGCCACTGCACAGATGGCAGTGCGTGCTCCCAGCACATGATATGGCCCTATGCCTCGGCGTCTCCTGCCAATTCCAACCACCCTGGGAATCGTGGTCCCCACCTGCGCACCCGAGGGCCCTGCCGCCCCAGCCCCCACCCTCCCAACCACGCGGGCTGCAAAGACCCCTCCACCCCCTCCCTAACCCCTTAAGGCGGCCAATTAAAATTTTAAAACCTCCCTTCAATTAAGCGTAATTTAAAACCCTTGGTCATGCTATGCCCCTCGGAATAAAAGACCGTCATCAAGGAGGGGCTTTGACAGTATACAGGCCATCTCAGGGACAGGGGAACACCCTGAGTGCCCGCAGCTCAAGAGAAGAGTAGGTGTATCCCATAGTGGTCATTGCTAGGGAGAGATCAAGTCCAGGATAGATGGTAATAATTCAGGTGCCGATGGTCAGTCAGTTCTAGGGCCAGCAAACAGCGGGGACCTCTCGACCCAGGCAGCACTCTCACTACCCGCTGGGAGGTGAGTCCCACGATCTCAGACATGGTCCAGCCTCCTCTCTCCCACAGGGAGGACAGTCCACAGGCTAGCCCCAGACAAGGGGGCCAAACACCACTGATCTCTCACCCCAGTGGTAATGGCCAGGCATGGAGTGCTCCCACACCATGCAGCCCCAAGCGAACTGAGGCATCCGGGGGGGAGGAAAGATGGTCCAGGCATGGTAGATGGCCACTAGGGGCCCGATGTCTCCACCAGCCAGTCATCTCTGCTTGCATCCTCCAATGTGAGTTGCATCAGGCGGATGAACTTCCAGGTGCAGATGCCGAGGCCACCAAGGCCACCAAGACCATAGGGCCGCAGGCACCGCACCCCCGCCATCGCACCAGGGCGCCAGTCAAGAGAAATCCCGGACCGGTGTCACTGTCGCAGCCGCAAACTCCACAACCCAGGAAAACATCCTGGGTCAGACGGTGGACCTCCCAGCGAGCCGTGCAAGCCGTAGAAGCTGCCGCCGTTGACATTCCGGCCCGGCAAAAACACCCCGGGTCGGACGGCAGGCTTCTAGCGCGGTCAGCATAGGCCATACAAGCCCCAGACTCCAGGCTCCAGGCGCGAACACTGGCTCCAGGCTCCAGGCTCCAGGCACAAACACTAGCCCCAGGCTCCAGGCTCCAGGCTCCAGGCTCCAGGCTCCAGGCTCCAGGCTCCAGGCTCCAGGCTCCAGGCTCCAGGCTCCAGGCTCCAGGCTCCAGGTACAAACGCTGGCTCCAGGCTCCAGGCTCCAGGCTCCAGGCTCCAGGCGTGAACACTGGCTCCGGGATCCAGGCTCCAGATCTTGACGCCCAGGCCACCGGGCTGCCAGGCCTGGGCCACACCAACCATCGCGCGGCGGCACCAGCCGAAGAAAACCCCGGCGGTCGCTGCCCCCGTCGAGCCACCATCATTGAATTCGGCCCAGGGAAGAACCTGGGTCGGCAAACTTTGGCATAGCCCATGCAGGCTCCAGGCTGAAACAGCGTGAGTGAACAAGGCCGCGAAGCCTGGGGGCATCCCAGCCATTCGCTGTGGCACAGCGTGGCAAAAGCCCCGACGCGTCACTGGTCATCCAACCCAGGGAAAGCACCCTGGGTCGAATCGCTGCTAGGCACATCCCTCCGGAGCAAGCAACCCCCCGAACGACCGAACCTGGGAGGTCTCTCCACAATTCCACCAGCGCTCAACTCCTCTGAGCCGCCATAACCCTGCACATGTGCACAACCAGCTAGAACCAAATGTTCTAGCTAGCAGGCAACTGCCTGCAAATCTTAGCTTAGGAGCTTGGCAGACAAATAAAAGAAAAACGTAGTGACACACTAGACAAGGAACAATGGATGGAAACTGATCAAGGAGAGATTCAACCTAGAAATAAGGAGAAATTTTCTGACAGTGAGAACAATCAACCAGTGGAACAGAAGTTGCCTTCAGAAGTTGTGGGTGCTTCATCACTGGAGACTTTCAAAAAGAGACTGGACAACCATTTGTCTGAAATGGTAAAGGGCAGGGCTGTCAAACTCAATTTAATTGAGGGCCACATCAGGGTTGTGTTTGACCTCGGGGGTGGGGGGTGGGTGGGCGTGGCGTGACCAAGGTGGGCAAGGCCAGCTTGACATCACTCATGTTGGAGGTGCCTGTGGTGGCCTGAGAGCTTTGCCAGTGAAAAGGGTCTCATGAGCTCCATTTTTGGCTGCAACAGCCTCCTGCAACCTTCTGCCAGTGAAAATGGAGCTCAAGAGGGCCGCTCCTTCACTTTTTCCAGGGCAGCCCCATGTGCCAGATCTAAGCACCCCGCAGGCCGGATCTGGGCCCCGGGCCTTGAGTTTGACACCCCTGGTATAGGGTCTCCTGCTTGGGGGTTGGTTGAGAAGACTTCCAAAGTTCCTTCCAACTCTATTATTCTATGTTCTATGTTCCTTGACTTAAGATCATAACTGGAACTAGGAAAGCAGGGCGTTGGTCTAGAAGACCACCGAGGTCTCTTCCAACTCTTTCATTCTATGTTCAGTGTTCCTCCACTTAGGATCATAACTGGAATGAGGAAATTCATTATGTCTATACCCAGTTTAACAATGTTTTCTGCTCCAGTTGTTAAATGAATCACCAGCTAAGTGAAACATCACATGATTGCAATTTGTGATCTTCGTTGCTGGCTTTCTAAATTGATGTTACTTGCTGGAAGTCAAAAGGGAATCCTGTGACTCTGAGATGCTGCAATTGTCATACATATGAGCTGCTTGCCAAGCACCTGGATGCCATGACCATAGAGACACTGTAATAGATGTGTGAAGACTGATTGCAATTTTTTTAGTGCCATTGTGATTTTGAATAGTCATGAGTCAAGGATTACTTTACCTAACACTACTATTTCTGAAAAGAAAAAAGTTGTTACGTTTTGCTCGCCACAACATAAAAAAGATGTTGAGACTCAAGAATGAGTGCAGAGAAGAATACCAAAGATGATTAGGGGATTGAAGGACAAAATATATGAAGAACGGTTGCAGGAATTGTGTATGTCTAATTTAATGAAAAGAAGGACTAGGGGGGAAGAAGCTGTGACAGCTCCGAAGGAATGAGATCGGAAGAAGTTTGTCGGTCGGTGAGATCATTTTGTTGTTAACCCTTTAGGGAACACCCTAGTAATTTTAATGGTGTGAAATTGAGTCTTGAGATGGATTAGGAGGCAAGAAGATCGGGCTTGAAAGTAAAGAGTTTTGTTTCTTCTTTCTTTTTATGGCTTTAAGACTTTTCCCTTCACTTTTCTTCTTGGGAGTTTTTGAATACCTTTTATACTTTTTGAACTTTGTCTCTTTTTTCCTTTTCTTTTTTTTTTTGGCACTGGGTTATTTTGACTTGGTTATTTTTTATTTTTTGCATATAAGAAATGGCTGCTGAGGCTTTTTCTGTCTTTTTTGTTTTGAATGAGACAGGAAGTGATATATTTTGGGAGCCATCTGGCAAGGAAGTGAAAGTTGGCTGAGAGATACAATATTGCTACCTAGAGGCTCGTTATCTTATACAAACATATACATTTGCAAGGACTGTATCCAAGGCTCTGTTGATTAGAAAGTGCTGGATAGGTGCTTTTGGAATATCTTTGAGCCTGCAGTTTGGAACTGAAGAGTAAAGTGACCTTCTTGGGGTGCCGTCAGTCAGATATTGTAGGCTGGTGGTCCCCAGGGCTAGGGCCTTCTCCGTGGGAGCACCTGCCCTTTGGAATCAGCTCCCCGTCGATCTCCGTTTGGCCCCTGACCTCCGCTCCTTCCGCCGGGACCTGAAGACTTGGTTGTTCCAGCGGGCGGCCTTGAATGACCGGGGGTTTTATTCTATCTTAACTTATTTGGCTTGTTTACTTGTTTAATTTTGTTTTATTGTAAATTTTTCTTTGTTTTAATGTTGCGCCCTGAGTCCTTAGGGAATGAGGACGCATACAAGTCGAATAAATAAATAAATAAATAAAAATAAAAGAACTGGAATTCTTCGAGAGGCAAAAAACAGAAGAGCTGGAATCTCTCCTCTTTCACTAGTTAAGCTCTGGACTTTGCATAGTGGCAGTGGAATAAAGAGTGATAAAGAGTGATATTGCTTCCTGCCAAGGCCTTCTATTGTTTGGAACTTAATTTTTTATAATTGGAGCCCCTAAAAATATATTTTGTTATTCTTAAAGGATACTTTACTATTTTATTATTTTTTATTTTTTAACTTTTTTATTGATATCTTCCTATTTTTCAATTTTTAGCCTTTTCTCTTTTGAGAGTTGGCTTTTCATTTTGTACATTGGAAACAAGACTTAACTATTGGATACCTTTTTTTTCTTTCCCTTCTTTCCTTTTTAAGCTTAAGTTTTTTATTTATATACTCTTTTCTTAGTTTTTAAATTTTTACCCTTTTCTTCAAATTCTTGATATATCATTGACACGTTATTGAATCCCTCTTTTTTCTTCTTTTTACTATTTTTCTCTTTTTTCTTGTTGAGTAGGATTGTTCCTCTCCTTTCTTATATTACTAATTTTTATGTTTTTATTATTGGCTTCCATTCCCTTTTTTTTCCCCTTTTTGGAATTGTTGTTGCAGCAATGAGTAGAAGACCTTCAATCCCACAAGTAACAACTCCTGCATCAACAACATCACAGCAAGAAAAGGAAAAAAAGAAAGAAGATACAATGCAGAAGATACTACAAGCGGTAAATGAGATTGGAAAAAGAACAGAGAAAATTGAACAGAAGTTAGACAAGACAGATGAAAATATAAAGGCTTTACAGCAAACAATGGAGAAATATGGTGAGAGGATGAAGAAAGTTGAAGAGTAGCAAGAACAAAGAGATAAGGAAATGAAGAGTTTCAACACCAGATTAAGTGAAGTTGAGAGTGACCATAATGAATCACTGCGAAGCAAAGTTGATAGATTGGAATTCTATTTGAGATTCCAAAATGTCGAGGAAGAGAAGGGTGAAAATTTGTTGGAGAAAATGACACAGATTTTGGCAGAAATGCTAGAAATAATGGAAGAGAAGATGAGGGATGGAATAGATGAAATATTTCGAGTCTATACAAGGTATGCAATGAGGAATAGACTTCCAAGAGAAATCCATATTAGATTCACTAAGAAGAGTATCAAATCACAAATATTGCAAGCAGTCAGAGACAAGACGTTGAAGCACAACAACAAAGATGTTACGGTACTGAAACAGGTACCAAGAAGAATAAGAGAGAGGAGAGGAGAATATGCGTTTTTATCCAGAGAATTGCTGAAGAGAGGAATAATTTATAGATGGCTAATACCAGAAGGCCTCTTGTTTGTGTGGCGGGAACAAAGACACAGAATTGACACAGTGGAGAAAGCAGAATTATTCTATGATGGCTACTTCAGAGGGAAAAGAGGGAAAAGGAGGACATGAGGAACTGATTGTGGAACTTCCAAAGGAAGGTGTAATGATAAGTGAAGAAGAAGAACAACTTGGAGCAGTAGGCGGTTTATCCAGAGAACAAAAAGAAGTTAGAATGACTAGAGCAAAACAACCTATATATAAGACTTAAAATGGAAGGGAAAAAATTGATTTCAATGAATATAAATGGACTCAATTCAATCGCCAAAAGAAGGAAAATATTTCATAGAGAAATTAAAATTTGATATAATTTGTTTGCAAGAGGTCCACATTAAAAAACAATATGAATATGTATTAAGACAAAGAAAGTTAGGAAAGCTATTTACATCACTGGCTCAATGTAAAAAAAGAGGAGTGATGCTATATATTAAAGATACAATTACTGCAGAATTGATTTATACAGATGAAGAGGGGAGGATTTTAATGGTGGAGATAATGGATAACAACACTAAAATGCTCTTGATAGCAATATACGCACCAAGTGAGAATCAAGAAGAATTTTATAAGAAATTATACCAAAAAGTGATTGAATTAGACTATGCAAATATCTTTCTGATGGGAGATTTTAATGGGATAATTAATGATTAGCTTGACTACAAATCTGAGAGAACTAAAAAGAAAACGAGAAGAAAGCTGCCCAAGTCCTTCTTTCAAATGATAGAAGAAATGAATATTAAAGATATATGGAGAGAGAGAAATACTTGAAATAAAGAATTTACTTTTTATTCAAACAGACATGAATCATGGTCAAGAATAGATATGGTATGGGCATCTGCAGATATGCTCTCCGATATAGAGAAAATTCAAATTGAAATTGGGACCTGGGCAGATCACAATCCACTGATAGTTGCTTGGAAAGGACAGAGGAGAAGATCTAGATGGACATTAAATAATATGATTTTGAAAGAAGAAGAATTTAAAAAGAGAATTGAGACAGAACTTACCTTTTTTTTAAGGAAAACAGAAAAGAAGATACTTCATTACAAACCCGTTGGGACGCGATGAAGGCCTATACAAGAGGATTGACAATTGACTACACAAGGAAAAGAAATATTAAACGGAAAAAGACATTTAAAATATTGGAAGATGATTTCATGAAATTGGAAAAAGAATTACAACAATCACTGCAAGGGAAAGATATTAAAAGGAAAATGGATATGATTAAACATAAAATGGCTTTAATGGATAAAGAAGATGTTGCTCAAAAGATTAAAGGTGCTAAACAAAATTACTTTGAAAATGCTAATAAGCCAGGAAGATGGTTAGCGTATAAAATTAGAAAGGAAAGAGAAATAAAGAAAATTAGTCAATTAATAGATGGAAAAGGGAATATACAACATGGGAATGACAAAAAGAAAAAAATTATTTGAGACTATTATGAAAAACTGTACTCTCAAGAAGATATTCCAGAAGAAAAAATTAAACAGTATTTACAAAAGACAAGACTGCCACAGATACCTAAAGACATTGAAATAATGCTAGAAGGGAATATAACCATGATGGAATTGACAGAAGCTTTGAAGAAACAAAATACAGGGAAAGCACCAGGCCAGATGGCTTACGTGAATTTTATAAGACCTTCCAGGAAGTGTTAAGCACTCCCCTTCTAGAAGTGATGAATGAAGTGTTACTAAAAAAGAGAATACCTGAGACATGGGTGGAAGCCTATATCACCCTTATACCTAAAGAAGAAATGGACCTATAACAAGTTAAAAATTATAGACCTATTTCACTGTTGAATTCAGATTATAAAATTTTTGCTTCAATCTTGGCAGAAAGAATGAAAAGGTATTTAAATGAATTTATCCACATGGATCAAAATGGATTCTTGCCAAAACAACAAATTAAGCAAAATGTGAGAATAATTTTAGATACTTTGGAGTAATACAAAGCACACCCTGAAAAACAGATGGCATTGATGTTCTTAGATGCTCAAAAAGCATTCGACAATGTGAATTGGCGATTTATGATATTGCAAATGATGCAAATGGGCTTTGGAAAAAACTTTATACAGGCTATTGAGACAATATATAACAACCAAATAGCAAAGATATTGGTAAATGGAGAATTGACAGAATCTATAGAGATAAGAAAAGGAACTAGACAAGGTTGTCCTCTGTCGCCCCTGCTGTTTGTCTTAACACTAGAAATACTGAATAGAGCTATTAGAGAAGATGAAGAAATAAAAGGAATGAAAATTATAAAAGAAGAATATAAACTACAGGCGTTTGCAGATGATTTGGTATTCATATTAGAGGATCCACTTAAATCAGCACCTAAGTTGATAGAGCAAATAGAAAAATATGGAATGGTGGCAGGTTTAAAAATTAATAAAGACAAAACAAAGATTCTAACAAAGAATATGTTAGCAAAACGTAAGAAAGACCTAGAAGATTTACTAGAGATACAGATTGCAAATAAAGTTAAATATTTGGGAATATATATAACATCAAGATGCAGTACATTGAAAGAAGATAATTATATAAAACTCAAACAGCAGATAGCGACAGATCTTGAAAGATGGGAAAATATGCAATTATCTCTTATTGGCAGAATATCGACAGTTAAGATGAATGTTCTACCTAGAATCTTATATTTATTTCAGACAATCCCAATTAGACTTGGGAAAGAGTACTTTGAAGATTTAAATAAAATCACATCAAAATTTATATGGCAGGGCAAAAACCAAGAATTAAATTTAAGCTATTACAAGATGCAAGGTTAAGAGGGGATTTGCACTACCTAATTGGGAATTGTATTATCAAGCTGCAAGTTTGATGTGGGTGAAAGAATGGATAACGTTGAGAAATAATAGATTATTAACCTTAGAAGGTCATGATTTGTTACTAGGATGGCATGCTTTCTTATGGTATAAGGGAACAAAAAACAAGGATATTTTAGAAGACACTATGTTCGAGAAGCTTTATTTTTAAATTGGGAAAAACTAGAAAACAACATTATATACAAATTCCATTATGGGTATCTACTATTGAAGCTTTTTCATATCCAATAATATATAAGAAGGAACAAACAATTAGATATGGAGAGATTTTAAATGAAAAGGGTGAACTCAAATCGATGCAAACATTACAAGAACAAGGAATAAAAATGAATTGGTTTTCATATTTGCAAATACAATCCAGATATGATGAGGATGTTAGGACTGAAGGTATTTATAAAAAGCAAACTGAACTAGATAAAATTTTGATGGGTACGAATGAAAAAGTGATTAAAAACTCTATGGTCATTTATTAGAAGTTAGAATGGAAGAGGAGCAGGTTAAGGAAACAATGATTGCTTGGGGAAAATTTTGGTTATGGCATAGATTTAGAGAGATGGCAAACACTATGGGATCAGAATTATAAAATGACAATGTCAACTGCATATAAAGAAAACTTGTATAAGATGTTTTACAGGTGGCACCTATCCCGAGAAGGATTGCAAGAATGTTTAAGGACAAATCGGATAAGTGTTGGAAATGTCATCAGATACCTGGCTCCTACTACCACATGTGGTGGACTTGCGCTGATGCTAAAAGATACTGGACTAAAATCCACATGTGGTTGGAAAAAATGACACAACAACATATAGACCTGAAACCCGAGATATTCCTATTGGGAATTGTACCAGAGACACTTAACAAAGAACTGAAATATTTGATTGTTAATGTACTGACAGCTGCTAGAATTGTATTTGCTAAAAATTGGAGAAATGATAAGACACCTATGCAGGAGGAAGTGATTAAGAAGATTTTGGACTGTGCGAAATGAGTAGATTAACATTTGAAATTAGGGACCAAGAAGAAAAGCAGTTTTATAAGATATGGAATATGTTCTATCAATGGTTAGATAAAAAAGTTTGGTAATATATGGAATATAAAGATAGATAGAACTGTTGAAACAATATAGAGATTATAATATGGTAGAGGATTAATAATAATGATTATAGTTTTTCCTTTTTGTAATACCGAGTATGAATAATGAGGGGAAGGCACTGTGATTTTTGACCGACTGACACACTTGAAATTGATATGGATTTATGTGTTGTATGTTTGTTTGTTATGTTTGTTCTTTTTGGAAAAATAAAACCTTTTTTTTTAAAAAAAAATCAGAACACCAAATACAAGTTGGGCGGAAATGTTCTTGTAGACAACCCTCAATCTGTCAAGGACCTAGGAATACTCATCTCAAATGATCTAAGCCCCAGAGCTCACTGTAACATCATTGCCAAAAAGGCATTAAGAGTTGTCAACCTTATTTTGTGAAGTTTCTTCTCTGCTAACTAGGGCGTACAAAACCTTTGCCAGACCAATTCTCAAATACAGCTTGTCTGCCTGGAACCCACACTGTATATTGGACATTAACATGATTGAGCGGGTTCAAAGGTATTCCTCGAGAAGAGTACTCCACTCCTCTACTCACAATAGTATTCCCTACGCCTCCAGGCTTGAAATTTTGGGCTTAGACAATCTTGAACTGCTCTGCTTGAGGTCCAATCTAAGCATCGTTCACAAAATTGTCTGCTATAACATCTTGCCCATCAACGACTTCTTCAGCTTCAATCACAATAATACACGGGCAAACAACCAATACAAACTTAAGGCAAACCGCTCCAAACTTGATTGCAGAAAATACAATTTCAGCAACAGAGTGGTCAATGCCTGGAACACCCTACCCGACTCCGTTGTTACAGCCTCAACCCCTCACAGCTTCAACCTCAAACTGTCTACCATGGACCTCACCCCATTCTTAAGAGGTCCTTAAAGGGGGCGTGCATAAGCGCACCAGTGTGCCTATCATCCCTGTCTTACTGTCCCCAGTTATCTGTATTTACTTCCTTTGTTCATGTTTACGTTCATACCTATACGTGTTATCTTGTACATGTTTGACAAAGGAAGGAAAGAAAGAAAGAAAGAAAGAAAGAAAGAAAGAAAGAAAGAAAGAAAGAAAGAAAGAATCAGGACCACACATTAAGTTCCAGTCAATCTGATCTATTGTCCATGCCTATATATAAGAATCTAGTCAACTGACAGCACTTAATTGGCACTAGATAAGAGTTACTGGAATCCAAAAGGAGATAGATTTAGATCAGGGGTCAACAACCTTGAACACCCAAAGAGCCACAAAAGTCCTAACTGGAAGCCCCCCGTTCAATTCTGGAGCCGACCGGAAGTCTGGTTCCCCCACCATAGAATCTGCTTCTTAGGCAGCGTCCTTTTTCCTTTTACTGGCCGGCAACAGGGAGCCTCAGCAGAGGGATGAAAGAGCCACATGTGGCTCCAGAGCCATGGGTTGCCAACCCCTGGACTTAGATCCTTTCTGGGAATGTAATGAGACTAGACTGATTCTCTTGACTCCACCATCAGACTCTGCCTGTCCTTCTCCTACATCGGTGGGTTGCTGTTCCAAAGGATGGGTGCCATGGCAGAAAAGGCTCTTTTCCTGTGTCCCACCAGATGGAACTCCTTAGCAGACAGGACACCCAACACACCCCTCCTTCCAAATCTGAGGGGATGGGTAGATGTAACTGGGGAGAGGCAGTCCCTCAAGCAATCTGGCCCCATGCCATGTAGAGCTTTAAATGTCAAAATCAGCACCTTGAATTGCACCTGGAAGCAAATTATTTCTAGCTGTTCTGTTCTGCTTATTAACAATCCCAGAGCTGATTCCACCACAATGTTTGTTTTCTGGAATCTTCTCACTCCACTTTTTAAATCAGTCTCAAAGTGATTTGTTCAGAGGTGTAGTGGTGTTTAATGAGGCATCCAAAGACACTGAATTAAGAAGACCAGGTCCTTAGTGATGGAAATGCAAGTGGGATTTGGAGAGAGCAACAACTTGGGAGTATATACAATAACAACTGTTTTAAAGGCAGTAGAAAAGGGAATAAGACTGGAATTAAACCAGAGAGCCCAGCTTCCTCCTTATTGAGACAATGGATGGATTGCATGAACCATTTCCTCCTTCTACAACTACCATGAGCAATGTCTGTCAGACTCTTGTAGAGAAGACAAAATGCAAGACTTTATCAAGCTGCCTGCAATAATCCAGACGTGGGATTCTACTGGTTCGGACTGGTTCGGGTGAACCCCTTGTTATGATTCTGTGCAGTTTGGAGTACCGGCAAATCATGCCACTGGCTGGCCCCGCCACACCCCACCCCTCCCAGCTACTCCTTATTTTGCTTTGGCTGCTTGCCTAGAGTTATGCCCGCACCCCAAGAGAAACAAGAGGAGTTTTATAAAAAATTACACAAGAAAATAATAGAATTGGAGTATGATAATATATGCATACTAGGAGATTTTAATCGGGGTGGGATTCAAAATTTTTAACAACCGGTTCTGTGGGCATGGCCTAATTTGTGGGCGTGGCCTGGTGGTCGTGTGACTGGGTGGTTGTGGCCAACTCAATGTCACTCACGTCAAGGGGTGCCTCGCCTGGCCCCTCCCCTCCCAGCCATTCCTTGTCACACCCAGCCTCAACTTATCTATAGTTCTGTAAAAAAGTTATTCATCTTTTTTTGACTTTATTATCTACGTGCTATAGATATACTTTCATGGACCACTGAAAGGAGGAAATGGCTCACATGATTTGCCCAAGAGTGTGATCGGCAACAGGCTTTTAAGGGGCTGCCAGAAAGAATGTGGGGGCAATGTATTTTCCAAAGAAGCAGAAGGCAAAACAAGAAGCAATGGATGGAAACTGAACAAAGAGAGAAGCAACGTAAAACTAAGAAGAAACTTCCTGACCGTGAGAACAATTAACCAGTGGAACTGCTTGTCTCCAGAAGTTCTGGGTGCTCCAACACTGGAGGTTTTTAAGAAAAGACTGGACAGCCATTTTTATGAAATGGTATAGGGTCCACCCCCAAAGTCCCTTCTAAGTGTTATTCTGTTATTCTGACACTTTTCCTAGGCCCTCCACTCAGATAAAAAATATGGCTGTGATAATTGATCAGAGCTCCTCTGTTTTTTATGAGCAACAGCTTTAGTGTTTAGGATCAGAGCTAAGTTAGTTGCTTTTCTATTAATACATAATCCTTAAAAGGGCTCTCTTGTAGGGACCCTGCATGGTCTAATTCAGAGGTCCCCAAACTTTCTGGCACCAGGGACTGGTTTCATGGAAGACTGTCCAGCTTCTCAAAAGAGGCAAATTACCTGCTCCTTGTGTCAGAAAAAATTCTCCAACTGAAGAGCCTCTGCAAAGTTTCTGAGGAACCCAGGGTGTTGAATTGTTCAGTTTAAAAGGAACTTATCCAGAAAGTCTCCAAGAATCAGACACAACTGAACAGAAGAGGAAAAAAGGTGTTCTGGATATTACAGTCTGTTCCCAGGGATTACCACTTTGGCATAGATAACACTTAAAACACTTCAGGGGCAAGTAGCAAAGGGAAGAAATCACTAGGAAACTGTGATTGATTGACTTTAGTTTGGTAGAACTTGAACCCAAGGAGTCGGAAACGGAGGGCGAGAGGCAGCTGAAGCGACTGCTGCGCCACAAGCTGACATGATGGTTTCGCTCAAGCAGTGTGTGACTAAGCGGCACCGCTTCGCGCCGACGGCCTTGTGCTGGCCCTTTGGGGAGGAGGCTGCTGGCGTCTGCACTCTGCCAGAGTTCTGGGCCCTGCAGGATAGCAGCGGGGGGACGCGACCTCCCTGCAGGAGCTGGGCCTCTCCAACGCCAAGATCCGCCTGTGGAGGCAGCAGGCCCAGAAAGTACTGTTTGGTAAGCCTGGTTTACTGGACAGCTGGCCTTGGTTACTGTTTGGCTAACCTGGCTACTGGACTGCTGGCTACTGGACTGCTGGCCGTGGATACTGTTTGGCTAACCTGGCTTGCTATTTGGCTAACCTGGCTTTCTGGACTGCTGGCCCTGGAAGACCTGGACTGCTTATTCTCTCCTTCCCCCCCCCCCTTGTCCCCCCATTGAGACCTTGGGACCTGGCTGATAGATGCCTGGAGTGTCTACAGCAACTGCTACAGCCTCCCCTCCCTGCTCCCCCTTCCCCCTCCCCTTGCTCTGATTTATGTCTTTTTCCTTATGTTTTGTGTTTTTAATGCTTGTATGTTTTTTATGTTTTTTATGTTATTATGCTTTAAATTTCAATCTGGTTTTTTAGATGTATGAATGGGAATGGTGAGTGAATGTGGGAGTATGGGGCAAATGACTGGGCCCCCCCTGCTGAGTGTGGAAACAGAAGCAGATGGGGGTCCGGCCATGAACCCTGGCCTGGTTTGAATGAAATGTCTGGCCTGCTGGAGGTGGGGAGGTCAGCTGGGGTTGGGGTAGAGACGTCGGGAGTGTCAGAGAGCCAGAGTATTGCGGTCATGACAGGGAGAGGTAGATATGGTAGGAGCCGGGGGGTAGGCCACTCACGGGGAACAAGGACTTGCTACTTCAAAGCGATTACTTGCTCCAGCCCCCCAGGCCCCTCCCTTATTCCTGGTGATCCAGGGAATCGAGGCCCTGGACTCAGGCTGTTGTTGAATGCCAGGTCTGTTATTAACAAGGCTCCCCTCATTCGGGATTTAATCCTTGAGGAGAGGGCTGACCTGGCATGTATCACTGAAACCTGGTTGGGCCAAGAGGGTGGTGTCCCTCTTTCAGAGATGTGCCCAGATGGGTTTCAGATACTACACCAGCCGCGACTTCAGGGAAGGGGTGGAGGAGTAGCAACCATTGTCTGGAAGAGCTTCTGTTCTCGCAGGCTTCCTGCTCTGGAGATTGTGGGGTGTGAGTCTCTCCTCTTGAGGCTGGACTCAGGAGTTCAGTTGGGCTTGTTGCTAACATACCTGCCTCCCAGCTGCGTTACAACGGCCCTGCCTGTGCTGCTGGAGGCAGTAGCTGGGCTGGCGGTGGAGTTCCCCAGGCTTATGGTGCTGGGGGACTTCAATTTGCCATCACTCGGTGAATCCTCAGACGCGGCCCAGGAGTTCATGTCTTCCATGACAACCATGGACCTGACTCAAGTAATTCAGGGTCCGACCCATAGAGGGGGACACACACTCGACCTGGTATTTCTCTCGGAGCAGTGGAAATATGATCTGAAATTAAAGGGTATAGACATCTTTCCCTTGTCATGGTCAGATCATTCCCTGCTGAGGCTAGACTTTAGGATGCTGCACCCCCATGACAGGGAGGCACAACCAATTAAATGATTCCACCCCAGGCACCTAATGGACCCAGAAGGGTTCCAGAGGGAGCTTGGGGAGATACTGGATTCCCTGATCCACATTCCGGCTGATGCCCTGGTTGCTGCCTGGAATAGGGCGGCGACGGGGGCATTAGACCAGGTTGTGCCTTTGCGACTTCTCAATGGCGGCCGATCTAGGATGGCTCCCTGGTTTACCAAGCAGCTCCGGGAGATGAAGCGCCAGAAGAGACGTCTAGAGAGACGCTGGAGGGCCAGTAGATCCGAATCTGACCGAACACTTTTAAGAGCCTTTATTAGGACTTATTTAGTGGCAATACGGGCAGCAAAATGCACGCATTTTTCCACACTTATTGTATCCGCAGACTCTCGCCCAGCTGCCCTGTTTAGGGTGATTCGCTCTCTTCTCAATCGAGAGGAAGCGGAGGAGCTCTTATGAGGGAGAGCTGAAGAATTTGTACAGTTTCTGTTGGATAAAGTCGCTCAGATCCGGATGGACCTGGACTCTGATTGGGCAATTCCAACCAAGATGACAGGGGTGGGTCTTAGTCCTATTATATGGAATGAGTTTGATCCTGTGGCTCCTGAGGAAGTGGACAAGGCCATGGCAGTGATGAGTTCTTCCACTTGTTAACTGGACCTGTGCCCTTCCTGGCTGGTCTCGGCCAGTAGGGAGGTGACACAGAGCTGGCTCCAGGTGTTGGTCAACGCTTCTTTGAGAGAGGGGTCCTTCCCGCAACTATTAAAAGAAGCGGTGGTAAGGCCCCTCTTCAAGAAGCCTTCCCTGGACCCGGCTGAATTAAAGAACTTTCGTCCAGTCTCCAACCTCCCCTTTGTGGGGAAGGTTGTTGAAAAAGTGGTGGCACTCCAGCTCCTGCGGTCCTTGGATGAGACAGATTACCTAGACCCTTTTCAATCGGGTTTCAGGCCTGGCTACAGCATGGAGACTGCTTTGGTCGCACTGTTTGATGATCTCTGGTGAGCCTGGGATAGGGGTCATTCCTCTATCCTGGTGCTACTTGACCTCTCAGTGGCTTTCGATACCATTGACCATGGTATCCTTCTGCGGCGGCTGAGAGAATTGGGAGTGGAAGGCACCGTGTTACGGTAGTTCATCTCCTATCTCTCTGGTCGGTCGCAGTCAGTGTTGGTAGGAGGACAGAGGTCAACCCCTCAGCCCCTCATTTATGGGGTGCCTCAGGGCTCGGTCCTCTCTCCTCTCCTATTTAATATCTACTTGAAACCTCTGGGTGAGATCATCTGACAACATGGGGTGAGATATCAGCAATACGCGGATGACACCCAGCTGTATATCTATGCTCCATGTCCGTTCAGTGAAGCAGTGGATGTGATGTGCCAGTGTCTGGAAGCTGTGAGGGTCTGGATGGGAGTCAACAGGCTCAGACTTAACCCAGACAAGACTGAGTGGCTGTGTGTACTGCTCCCCAGGAACCATGTTGATTTTCCAACTTTGGTTCTGGGTGGGGAGAAATTGTTCCTCTCAGAATGGGTTTGCAATCTAGGTGTCCTCCTATACCCACAGCTGAAATTGGAGCAACACCTATCAGCTGTGGCTAGGGGAACTTTTGCACAGGTCCACCTGGTGCACCAATTGCGACCCTACCTGGACCGGGAGGCTCTTCTCACAGTCACTCATGCCCTAGTCACCTCACAACTGGATTATTGCAATGCACTCTACATGGGGCTACCCTTGAAGAGCATTCAGAGACTTCAGTTGGTCCAGAACACAGCCGCACGAACTGTTGTGAGTGTCCCGAGATTCACCCACATATCACCAATTCTCCGCGAGCTGCACTGGCTTCCTGTTGGTCTCCGGGTGCAATTCAAGGTGTTGGTTATTACCTATAAAGCCCTACATGGCTTAGGACCAGGTTATCTTCAGAATCATCTCCTACCCTGCGTCTCTCTGCGACCAGTAAGATCCCACAGAGTTGGTCTTCTCCGCGTTCCGTCAGCTAAACAATGCCGGCTGGCGGGCCCACGGGGGAGGGCCTTCTCTGTGGCTGCTCCAGCTCTCTGGAACCAGCTACCTCCCGAGGTCTGGACTGCCTCCACCCTACTGACCTTCCGCAAAGCAGTCAAAACCTGGCTTTTCTGATGGGCATGGAGCTGTTGATCTCGCGACTGTGATCTATCGAGATCTGACCCTTCTGTGGTTTACTGTTTTTTAAATTGCTTTTAAATTTTTTATCAATGTGATTCTTTACATTTTTTACTGTGAGCTGCCCGGAGTCCTTTGGGAGTTGGGCAGCATATAAGTCTAATAAATAAATAAATAAATAAATAAATAAATAAATAAATAAATAAATAATTAAATAAATAATAAATTTTACCATGGACCTCTGTGTATGTGTGTGTGAGGGAGGGAGGGAGGGAGGGAGGGAGGGAGGGAGTGGGAAAGACAAGCATACAGTTTGGGAAAGACAGAAGTGGTAAATTAAATAGTGGGTGGGCCACGCATGGAGTAAAATAAGTGTGGGATTGTTACTTAAGACCTGCCACCAGATGATTTTGCACCAGTCCAGAGGAAAATCAGAATAAACACACAGGGAAGACTTCACTAGAAAGGGCTTTCTTTTGCTCCAGGAGAAAAGGTCTTCCTCTTCACAGGAAGAGGCTTTTTTGTTCTTCTCTGGAAGAAAATTAGAAGACACAGAGAAATCTTCACTGGAAGAGGCTCTCTGCTTTTGCTCCAGAGGAAACCCCCAATCAAAGACCTAGGGAAGCAGAAAGAGGGAATGACCACCACCTGCACTTTTCAATGGTTCAGCACAATGATTCTTTTCCAGATTAGACCTTTGACTTTCTGCTTCTAAGAAAGTGGAAAGGAAGGTGGGGGAGAAGACACAATTCTAACTCACCCTTCCAGCAAAACAAACCGAAGATCCAGCACATTGAGGAAGTACTGACAAAATCATTCAAGAGAGAGAAGGAGGGGGAGGGGGAGAGGGAGAGAGAGAGTTAGAAAGAAACAGAGCGACCAGACCAACTCAGCCAGCAGTCTTGGAAAAGGTGCAAATGAGAATGGTTCTGTTGGAGACACAGTGCTTAAGAGGGGAAAGGTAGTTTCTCCCCTCCCCCATTCCAAGCCTTGTTGGAACAGGCTTGCAAAGCTGCACAAGAATGAAAAGAGCATGAGCCTTGTTTCCTTGCCAGGAGGGGGAGAGGAGGAAAGTGAGGAAAAAGAGGAGGAAGAGATAGCAGGAGGAAGAGACCTTAGGCACGTGCGTGCACACACACACAGACACACACAAAATAACTTCTGTGCTGCTAGGCTGCAAGGAAAGTGCAAACTAACTCTTTTTTTTGCAATGCTTGTTGTTTTTTTCAGCCCGAAGCCTGTCATGATGTTTTTCTCTCCATTGTCACAGTGCTGGGCTGCAAGGGGGGGAGACCTTAGGCACACGCACACACACACATGTGCACGGGTTGGAGAGGTGAGCTGAGAGTCATGCAGAGGTTTGTCAGGCACAGAGGCAACAACAGGGGAAGGTGATCAAAATGGGAAGCCTCTGCCCACTTAAAAAAAAAAACCTGCAGAGCTTCACTTTTTGTCCACCCTCCATGCCTACTGCCAAAGGACAGTTCTGTTTCTGCCCTCTCCCCCCTGCAATGCCACCCATTCGCCTTCAGCTCCCCTCTCCTGAACCATTGCAGCTTGTGATCTCCTATGGCTACTACTGCCCATGGCATGCTGGCAGGCAGAAGCCTCCTGGGTCCCCCATGCCCTCTCCTTCCTACCTCTTTCTTCCTCCATGCACAGGTAGTGAGGTTGCTTTCCCATGCGGGGGTGGGACCAGGGGTGGGATTCTACCACTTTCACTTTGTTACAGTTCCCGGTAGTTTGGAGAACCGATAAATCGGGCCTCTGGCTGGTCCTGCCCCTCTTTGCCCGCTTCTCTGCTCCCTGCCCAGTCAGTCCCTATTGCACATGTGCAACATCGTGTGCATGTGCAACATGCCTGCAGCCTGCTTTTGCCTGCCCACCAAGCCATTGCTGCCTGCCTTTTGCTGTGGCACAGCGAAAAGCTTGCAAATCCCCCTTCCTTCAGGAAATGGCTCCTGGGCATCAGAGAAGCAGCCTGCTTGAAACTTGTTTCTCTGACTTCCGGTGGCACTTCAGTTGAGTATGGACAGAGACTGTGATCGTGCATGGCTTCAATCCGTGCTTATCATGTTGGAGGGGTCCCTATGGGACTGAACCATCAGACCCACCTCAGAGGGGCTGGGTTGAGGGGAGCCACATCTCCCCTTCCTGGCTTGGTATACTCCCCTGGAAGACAGGGAGAAGCGGCAGTTTAATGGCTGCCCTGAAGACGGGAAGCTGCCGGGACCTAAGTTTGTGCTGGAGGGTGGAAGTGGTGAGCAGCGTGTAACTGAATAAAAGACTTTGAATATTTTTTTTGAAAACCCCAAAAAGCGGAAAGAAAAAGTCCTCGCTTGGAAGAATGGTAGCGGTGAACGGAGAATAAGAGGAAAATATAAGGTAAAGGAAAAACCCAAAATAAAAGAATTATATGAAATCAGAGATTAAATTTGAACTAATATACAGAATTGGACATTAATTAGGCATTGGATAAAATGCTGGACTTATTTGGAATGGATAAAAATTAACATTAATACTACGGAAAAGAGAATTAAAAAAAACTTTGAAAAGAAAGTGATATAGAGCACCACCTAATGGTTAAAGATTTTCCTCTTTTAAGTTTTTATGGAAAATTACTGGTCACATAAATATTTGAAAGAGAGAAGAAATGGAATAAAAGATTATTAATACAACAAAACCCCGGAAGTTTTTTTTAAAGAGGGGACTACAGTAAAATATAAAGGAATACAATATTTTGGGACTGCTGGAGGTTGACTGTGACAAGAAAACAGAAGAAAGAGAAAGTGAGAGAAACGGAAACTTTTGGCAAGGACTATAGTAGAAAAATTTGATCTTTAATAAAGAAATGGAAGAAATAAGCAAAGAATTTGAATCGGAGCTGCAAACTGTGAGAGGTATGTTAAAAGAAAGAATGAAATTGCTGGACACAATGATTAGTAAAGTAATGGCATTGCAGCTTGCAGAAGAACAAAGAAAGCCCAGAGACGACGAGTCAGAAGAGGGAAACAATAGCCCAGATGAATATGGAGAACAGGGACCATTGCCAAAGGATATAAAAGGATTTAAAATAGAGACATTTACAACAGAGACAACAAATAAAAGAGATAAGGCTCCCAAGACTAAGAAGAAGAGGAAGGAATTATATAAGAAGAAACCCCAAAAAAGAGAACTGGAAAGGGTGGGGGAAAACATGGCTGACAGGCAGAGGGGAATAAAAAGAATACCAGAAGGAAAAAAGAAGAAAGACCGGGGAAACTTAGAAAAGGGAAAGCTGGCTAAAATTGAAAGAAATAATAAAGCCAAAAAATTTAGAGATAAGGGTTAGGGATTCTATAAGGGGGAAACCACATGGGAATGTATATTGGTATTTAGTCTAAAACTTGCTGGGAAATATTTTAGGAATCTATAACTATAACACTATATCACTATAACACTATAACACTATAACTATAACTATAACTATATATATATACATTAACTATAACTATATATTATAACTATAACTATAACTATAACTATAACTATATATGTAGGTCTTGGTGTATTCGGGTCTTGTCCCGTGTAAGATTGAGAATACCTTGGCAACGTTTCGATGAAATCTCATCCGTCATCTTCAGGCTGGTGTCTTCAGCTTCGTTCTTCTGGGAGAAGTGCGTGATCGTGGCTGTTTTTCCCTTTTAAACTCCAGAGTTGGCTGTGTTGTTACTTCTTGATTGGTTGATGGAGTTGATGTATGCAGATTGGATGGCTTTTTCCTGAGACCCTGTGTGGCTGAGATGCTGGCTGTGTGTCTCTCAGCCTTTTGTGTTATAACGACCTGGGTAATGGGCTGTGTGATGACCTTCTGAGTTCTATTGTTGTGACATCCTGGGTGTGGTGCTGTAGTCTCCTGGGTCAAGAGCAAGGAAGGAAGAACAAGAAAGAAAGAAAAAGCAAGAAAAAAAGGAAGGGAAAGTAAGAAAAAGAGAAAGAGAAAGAGAAGGAAAGAAAGAAAGAAAGAAAGAAAGAAAGAAAGAAAGAAAGAAAGAAAGAAAGAAAGAAAGACAAAGAAATAGGAAGAAAGAAAGGAAGGAAGAAAGGAAGGGAGGGAGAGAAAGAAAGAGAGAAAGAAAGAGAAAAAAGAAAAACAAATAGGAAGAAAGTAAGTAAGTAAGTAAGTAAGTAAGTAAGTAAGTAAGTTCTAGCACCCACGAGGAATCCAGGCTTGGAGCAGTTTTGTTTGTTTGTTTGTTTGTTTTTTGTTTATTCATATTTATATCCCACCCTTCTCCGGAGACTCAGGGCGGCTTACAATTTTTGGGATACAACCCAATGTGCTCAGCAATAGCCTTCCTTCCATTGTATATGCCTGCTTATTAGTAAGCGGCATTTTTACAAAGTCAGCTTATTGCCCCCAACAATCTTGGGTCCTCAGTTTACCTACCCCGAGAGGATGGAAGGCTGAGTCAACCTTGAGCCTGGTGGGATTCAAGCCTGCAGTAATTGCAGGCAGCTGGAACTAAGTGCTAGGCTATTAACAGCCTGCACCACCAAGGCCCTGAAGTAAACCAAGTTTAAAGGAGTGGCCTGAAAATGCATGGTTGTTAAGCTCCAAAAACTGCTACAAGCTTGCAGCAGCACCAACCTCAGGCATGCATTTTCCATACCCTGCAGGCATGAGATTTTCCTTTTGCTCAGATCAGCAGGTAAAAGAGCCGGTGGTGGCGAGGAGGAAGGAGCTGCATCTTAAGCTCTGAGGGGCCTAGCAGGGAGGTGCATTCCAGTCCCCACTAGGGGAGATGTTCTTGCCGGTGTGGGGGATTCTGGAAATTTGGCTGGGGGGAGGGGGAAGGGAAGGGCCGGGAATTGCACCTATTGTGTGGGTTACTTTGTGGTGAGTCTGCGCCATTTTGTGTGGTCGGCTGTGCAAAAGGCTGGGTCCATCCCTTGCATGTGCGCACGTGTGTGTCTGAGAGAGAGAGAGAGACAGAGACAGAGAAGAAAGAAAGAGCAAGCAAGAAAGAGGAAGGCAGAGAAAGAAAGAGACAAAGAAAGAAAGAGGAAGAAAGAAAAAGAAAGAAAAAGAAATAGGAAGGAAGGGAGAGAGTGTGTGGTGTATGTGTGTGTGATAGAGAGAGAGAGAGAGACAAAGAATGAAAAAAAGAAAGAAAGAAAGAAAGAAAGAGAAAGAAAGAAAAAGAAAGAAAGAAAGAAAGAAAGAAAGAAAGAAAGGAAATAGGAAGGAAGGGGGGGGAGAACTCTGTGCTATTATTTTTAATTGTTCCATTATTTATCATATATTAATATTTTACACTGTCCCTACACCTAGAGTGATTTTACTGCCTTTCTTTTCCCATATTTTCAGGGTTTACAATACATGCATTCAATGTCTATAGTTCAGAGCATAAATACATGTGTGTTTAACAGAGTTGAAAGGGACTTTGGAGGTCTTCTAGTCCAACCCCTTGCTCAGGCAGGAAAACAGGATGCCAAACTCTGAGTGGAGGGCCTGGGGAAGGTGTCAGAATAACAGAATAACACTTAGAAGGGACTTTGGGGGGGACCCTATACCATTTCAGAAAAATGGCTGTCCAGTCTTTTCTTAAAAACTTCCAGTGTTGGAGCACCCAGAACTTCTGGTGGCAAGCAGTTCCACTGGTTAATTATTCTCACTGTCAGGAAGTTTCTCCTGGGGAACTTCTGGTTAGGCTCCCTTGGTGATGGACCAAAATCCACAATCGTCCAGAGTTTCTGTTTGTGCTCGCTGCTGGAGGGCCCTGATCTACTTTATTTGGGGCTGAAGCCACCCCATAGAGGTGGCGAAGAAGGGGGAGACCGCCAGTTGGGTTGAGGGGAGCCGCATCTCCCCTCCTTGGCTGGGCATAAAATTCCTCTCCAAAGGCGGTTGCAGCGGTGGTCAAAATGGCCACCCCAAAGAGGAAGATCTGACCAGACAAGATTGTGCAGGAGCAGAGAAGAAGAGGACAGCTTGGGTGACCAGGCTAAGCAGAATTAACATCTGAATACAAGGTACCCTGGTGCTAAAATACTTAAGAACTTTTGAAAAAGGTTTTTAAAGCGGCGGTAAAGAAGAGGGGGAAAGGTATTTATAACAAGCAGATTGGGCTAGACAAAATATTGATGGGTACTGATGAAAAGGTGATTTAAAAACTTTATGGATGTTTTTTAGAAATTAAAATGGAAGAGGAACAAGTTAAAGAAACAATGATTGCTTGGGGAAAATTTTTGGATAGGATTGATCTAGAGAAATGGGAAAAATTATGGTCCCAGAATTATAAAATGACAATGTCAACTGCTTATAAAGAAAATTTGTATAAGATGTTTTACAGGTGGCACTTACCCCACGAGAATTGCAAGAATGTTTAAGAATAAATCGGATAAATGTTGGAAATGTCATCAGATACCTGGATCATATTACCATATGTGGTGGAGTTGTTGGGATGCAAAAGATATTGGACTAAAATCCACATATGGTTGGAAAAAATGATACAACAACACATAGACTTGAAACCAGAAATATTTTTATTGGGAATTATACCAGATATCTACAATAAAGAGTTGAAATATTTGATTGTAAATGTTTTAACAGCAGCTAGAATTGTATTTGCCAAAAATTGGAAGAATGATATAATACCTATGCAGGAGGAAGTGATTAGGAAAATTATGGACTGTGCTGAAATGAGTAAATTGACATTTGAAATTAGAGAACAAGAAGATCAACAATTTTACAAGATATGGGATTTGTTTTATCAATGGTTGGATAAAAGACTTGGTAATGCAATAGACTATATAATTTTGTAATAGAAATATAATAGGCTGATATAAAATATAATGTTGATATATATAACCATTGGATGAAAGTATAACATAAATTTTAGATTAAAAATATATCTCGTATATATGATGAAATAAATAGTTTAATTGTACACAAGTAATAATTGATAAATACATAATGTTTTATTGATAATATGAGAAATTTTCTTTTTGATAAATTGTGAGTGATGAATATGAAAGGATGACACAAAGGATTTGTAACCAACTGACACACTGTATGTATATATGGAAGATGGTTTTTATGTTTTGTATGTCCTGTTTGTATGTTTGTATCAAAAATAAAAAACTTTTTTATAAAAAAAAGAAGAGGGGGAAAAAGATTTGACAGCTGGAAGTGGCTTTGAATTTTGAGAGAAAAGTTAGAAGAAGAAATTAGTGAAAATGATTCTGGCACCAAATAGGCAAATTTAAAGCTGAAATTGAAAGTGTCAAAGGGGAAATTAGGAGCTTTTTAAAAGCCAGAAAAGGAGAAAAAGCGGAGGAAGGAAAAAAGGGGGTGGAACTTGGACATACCAGAGAGTGCCACCTGATGCTAAAAGAAATTAATGTGAACTTTTAAAAGATTGTTAAAGAATAACAAAGTAAATGAATTTTTGCTACAATCAAATAGAGCCCCCGGAAAGTGAAAGTGGAGCTTGGAACTTAGTAACAAAGAAAGAAGTAAGAAGAAACTGTTCTGGAACTGTATGATTTTTTTGGAAACTTTGGACATTGGATCATTAGAGGATATAATTGAATTTAACTCTGGGAAGTAATTTTATAGAATTTGGTTGTCTAAAAGTACTGGGAAGTGTTGAAAGATGGCAGAACTTTATCTGGAACTGAAAATGGAATTAAAAAACATGAAGGAACAGCTGCAAGAGAAAGGAGAATCGCTTGGCTTTGTTCTGCAATCTCTGGAAATGGTGGTCTTGGAGTATGAGGATCAGCAATAAGTTTCAGAGGAAGAAGAAGACTTGAATAAAGGAAAGGCCATCTTTAACAAAAAATTGGGACGAGGTTTGAAACTCAAGGGGGGGGGGAAAGGGACTTAAAAATTGGAGATTAGAGAAGGTAATTAGAAAAAAAGAACAGTGTGAAAAATAAACAAAATATAAGGAAAGAGCAGAAGGAAGGATTACAGAAGGAAGCATTAAAGAGGGAGGGGAACAAAAATTGGAGTGAGAAAAAGAAGGGGAAAATAAAGGGGAAAAGAAGTTAGAAGAAACAGAATCAGGAAATAAAGAAATATGGGAAACGAACAAGAATTAAAGGGAATAGTTTGATAGACATAGAGACAATGGTTGAAAATATAATTAAGACAGAGGATTCTGCATGGTGACAAGGGATTGTATAAATACAATATATTAGAAATAATAAATTATGTAGAAAACAGGAAAATATATGCAATTAAAATGGAAGATGAAACTGGTATTGTTATTCAGTGGAATGTCTGAAAACAGCTAGATTAAATAAGATATGAAAATATGTAAAACATAATTGAATATATTAATGTATATTAATGATTTATAAAATATAATTGAAATGAACTATGAGAAGGATTGTAAGGAGATTAATACCAGTTTCTAGGATGAATTTGAATTGATTAATTATTTTATTTATTTTTTATTTTTTTCTCATTGAAATTTAAAACCATTTAGAGGTAATTTAAAGGGGAAGTAACATGCAGAATCTGATTAAAAAGGGATTTATGTTATAATATAACTATTAGGTGATGAATGTTATAATTGTTTAATGGGATAATTTAAAAGTAGAATGTTTAATGGGATTTGAAAGGGAACTAACTATAAGATATAAAGGTGACCCACTCTAATTGGCAACCATAGGGGAAACCTTGTTTTGTAATGTTTGAAATGTGGATATGTAATGAAATTGTAAACAGGACAGATAAAAGTGCAAGTATAATTATTATGAAGATATGAAAATTTTGAAAAGGCTATATAATAGATTTAGAAATGAATGAGAAAGCTATAAAATAAGCCTGAGGGAAGTATTTGAGGGAAAAATTAATAAAGAATATATAAAGTAGTGATAAGATATGAAATTGAATATGAAAGATGAAAGATGAATATGTAACTGAGATTATATCTGTATGGAGATGTGAAAACCTGGAACCAAGCTGTTCACTAAAAAAAGATGTTTTATTTTTCTTTTCTTTTGTTTCTTTTGTTGTAAAAACTTATCAGGCACAGCCACCGGGCATTTCCTTCAAGGAGGAGGTGGAGCAGCATGAGCTTGGACCTGACCTAGTTGGTCTGCCAGCAGAGCCAGCTGTTGCTGAAGCTGAGCCAGGGGTGGGATTCAATCGGTGTTACTACTGGTTCAGTGACTACGTTTTGTGTGTTTCATTTTTAAAAAAAATCTGAAATTATAGAAAAGATGAATTAGAAAGTCAGTTTGGAGGTCCTTTAGCTCGGGGGTCCCCAACGCCCGGTCCGTGGACTGGCACCGGTCCTCAGCATGCTAGAAACTAGGTGACACAAAGAAGTGAAGCCCCATCCATGGGATGCAGGCACCATGTGAAACTACACCCCCTTCAGTCCACAGAAAAAGCTGTTTCCACAGAAACAGTCCCTGGTGCCCAAAAAGTTGGGGATCACTCCTCTAACCCTTGCATAGCACAGGAATTAACTAAACCATCTCTACCCAAGAGCCCATTCAATTCCCAGTTGATTCCTCCACCTAGGCAGAACCCATCAATCCTTTAGTTAGTTCTTCTGCTCATCACTTTTTATATGATGATTACCATGTGGTATCTTTGATTCATGAACTTCCAACACTTTAATCAGGGGCCACAAATGTTGACTTCCTGTTTCTTGTCCGTGTTTCATTTTACAGGAAACCTCTGCCACGCTAAAAATCCTGTCCAGGAACCTCTGCTAGAAGTATTCAATGGAAGAAAAACTGATCTTTCTTGCGTCCACGAATACATCTTTTGGTACTGACAATTCCCCAGCCAGCCTCCTCATTTCATTGTAAGAGAATACCAAGGATCATCAAAAAGCATTGTAAGAGAGCGAGTTTCCTTAGTTGTTGCTCATAATCTAAAAAATAGCACCCACTCCTTCACCAAAGTCACTTTTGAGGACCAGGCATTGTATTTCTGTGCTCTAGGAGACACTGTGTCACATCCTAGTGAGTCTCTTTGGCAAGAACCCTTTCTTGCAATACAGCTGTCTCCAGAGACAGGAAAGAAAGGCAGGTGTGAAGGCACACCTCTGAATTTTTTTTGTAATAAGTTTTTATTTTATTTCATAACACACAAAAATTCCAATTTCAATTGAACAGTGTGTTGTCTGGGTACAAATCATTTTAGGAAATAATAATCACAGTATTTACAACAATATTCATTGCATTAATATCAATTATCTGAATTTTAATGTGCCAGTAAGCACTTTTGCTCAGGTGATTGAATGGGTGGTGGATTTATTTCTTTAGCTGTTAATTCCAATTCCAGATTGTGGCATTTTTGGTAATCCCCTAATTAAACATACCAAAAATAAGGGAAGGAAGGAAGGAGAGAAGGGAAGGAGGGAGAGAGGGGAGGGAAGAGGGAAGGAGGAAGGGGGAGAAGAAAAGAAGGAAGGTGGGAGGGAGGGAGAAGGAAGGACGGAAGGGAAGAGGGAAGGAGGGAAGGAGGGGAGAAGGTAGGTAGGTGATCTTTGCCCATTCTTCATTGCAAAAGTGCTCCAAATCTCTCAGATTGTGAGGGTATCTCCTGTGCATAGCACTCTTCGGGTCACCCCACATATCTTCAATTGGATTCAGTTCCAGCTGGGCCATTCCAAAAATTTGATTTTCTTCTGATGAAGCCCTTCTTTTCTAGATTTGGGTTGTTGTCATGTTGCAAGAGGAATGTCAAACTCCAGGGAAATCAGAAGATCCAGGCAGTTCAGTGGGTATAAAGATTTCTTGCAAGCTTAAGCTCTCTACAAGAATCTGAACTACTAATGGTCCAAGTAAAGGAATTTAAGGTGGGCTGGACTGAGAGATGTCTTGTGGGTGTGCAGGGACTTGTGACTGATGATGCGTTTGACCCCTTCCTTGGGCTCAGCCTTGTCTTCATCCTCAGAATTTTAACAATGGCTTGAAGGTATTGTGCTAAGATTGACTGATATTTGGATGTGTTCATAAGACCCTCCACCTTGACTAAAGCCCCAGTTCCAGCTGATGAAAAGCAGTCCCAAACCATTATCATGGTTCACTGTGGCTATTGTTTATTTTTTGTGATGTACTGTGTTGTTTTTGCAGCAAAGAGACTTTTATGGGACAAAAAATTTACCTTGCGCTGACCATAATATGTTTTCCCACATGTTTTTGTCAGACTTATGTATGTTTTTGCAAAATGTAGTGGGACTTAGATGTTTTTCTTTACAAGAAAAGCTTCCTTCTTGCCACCCTGCCCCACAGCCCAATCATATGAAGAATATGGGAGATCATTGTCACACATACCCCATGTTTTCCCAAAAATAAGACCCTGTCTTAAATTTTTTCCACCAAAAAATGCACCAGGTCTTATTTTGGGGGTAAGTCATCCACTGACTCACCTCATTTGCGTGTGTTACCCCCAGCATCCTTTTCACTGTCAGAGAACTTCAGAAGCTTCTTCTTTTGTGGCCAGCAAGGCTCGCAAGGCTTTCCTGAAGGCCTCTGTAGACGATAACAGAGTTCCAGATCTATCTGGAG
The DNA here is from genome assembly GCA_009733165.1 of Naja naja. NCBI lineage: Eukaryota > Metazoa > Chordata > Lepidosauria > Squamata > Elapidae > Naja > Naja naja. The sequence goes on along the minus strand of SOZL01000027.1, from coordinate 28,614 downwards.
CTCTGTTATCGACTACAGAGGCCTTCAGGAAAGCCTTGCTAGCCTTGCCAGTTGCAGAAGAAATGGGCTGGCAAGGCAGGTGTTGGGGTGCGTGAGGCCTGGCTGCAACTGTCCAAAGGTAAGTAGTAGGGCAGCTCCATCCCCCCCATCCCCACCCTAGCTCAACTTTTACCCATGCACCCTGGAGTGGGTGGAGTCATAATTAGTGCTTATTTGGGGGATAGAGCTTATATTGGGTGCACATGTAAAAATCAAGCTAGGACTTACTTTTGAGGTAGGTCATATTTTCGGGGAAGCACAGTAGTAAATTAGGGCATGTCAAATTTTTCAACCTTTAATTTTCAAACATTAGGGGTGCTCAAATCCTGGGACACGCCTTGAGAATTGTAAAGATAGTTTGGTTACTTTAATATAATTTATACGTGCTTGGTAAACAACTACATAAATATCATAAGTTTTAAACATTTTATTTGAGTATACAACCAATACTTGCCAGAAATTTTTGAAGTTCCTTTAATGTTTCTGTAGGCAACATTTCATCAGTTTCATCAATTTTGGAGGTCACTGTTGTGTCATATTTTATCCACTTGTTGATGACTATCTTTAAATCCACCATCCTGGGCCCAATGTTTGGGACACCAGACTCTGCCTATCACAAGCCAGGACAACAGGTGAATGATTGAAGAGTAACATTTTAAAAAACCTTTGTCCAGCTGGCCTGGTTGGTAGCACCTTGTAGGGGGTCTCTTTCCAGATTTATGGGGTGGGCTTGTTTTTAGTTTTTTTAATTTTCTATTAATTACATTTCTTACTGCTTAATAAACATCATGTTGTCTGGGTATTTAGTTTGCTTAGCAATATAGATTACATTCTTAATTTCCACCCCTTTTTTCCAACCACTGATAAAATGATTTCCATGTTTGATAATATTCTGTGTCTTCTTTCTGTTTAATTATCAATGTCAATCTATCCATTTCTGTACAGTCTAGTATCTTCTTAATTATCTCTTCATCTCACAGTATTTCTTCATTTTTCCAATATGGAAAATATTTATGGTTTTGAATGTGGAAGAAGACCAATGGCAGATAAAGCAGAGGAACTGTCTTTACATAGCAGCATCTGTACTTCAGTGAAACAGATACAAAAGACATCTCTTCTCCAGAGGAGCAGCTTCTTATTAAACCTGGCAGTAGGAATAAAATCGCTCAGATTTGGGCCGGCTTGGACTCCGAATGGCAGGGGTCAGATGAGGGAGTAATGGTGAGTCTGGTTAATACCATCTGGGATGAGTTTGAGCCTGTGTCCTTAGAAGAAGTGGACAGGACCATGCAGAGGCTGAGTTCCACCACGTGTTTACTGGACCTGTGTCCCTCCTGGCTAGTGTATGCCGCCTGGGAGGTGACACATGGTTGGCTTCAGGCAGTGGTCAACGCTTCATTGAGGGAGGAATCTTTTCCCGCCGCCTTAAAGGAGGCGGTGGTGAAACTCCTCCTCAAGAAGCCTGCCTTGAACCCAGCCATTTTGAATAACTTTCATCCTGTCTCCAACCTTCGTTTTGTTGAGAAGGTTGTTGAGAACATGGTGGCTTGGCAGTTTCCAAGGTTCCTGGAGGAAACGGATTACTTAGATCTGTACCAATCAGGCTTCCGACTCGGTTACAGCACGGAGACGGCATCGGTCGCACTGGTGGATGATCTCTGGAGGGCTCGGGACAGGGGATTTTCCTCTGTCCTAGTCCTATTAGATCTCTCGGCAGCTTTTGATACCATCGACCATGGTATCTTATTGTGGCGCCTTGAGGGGTTGGGGGTGGGAGGCACCGTTTTACGGTGGTTCTCCTCCTACCTCTCGGGTCGTTCGCAGTGTTGGCAGGGGGGCAGAGGTCGATCCTGAGGCCCCTAGCTTGCGGGGTGCCTCAGGGGTTGGTCCTCTCACCCCTCCTGTTCAACATCTATATGAAGCCACTGGGCAAGATCATCCATGGTTTTGGGGTGAGGTATCATCAATATGTGGATGATACCCAGCTTTACATCTCCACCCCAGACCAAATCAGTGATGCCCTCTCTGTGATGTCCCATTGTCTGGTTGTGGTGCAGATCTGGATGGGAAGGAACAGGCTCTGGCTCAATCCTGCCAAGACTGAGTGGCTGTGCGTACCAGACTTGGATCTAGGATATTCCACCATTGGTCATGGGGGGAGAGGTGTTGCCCCCTGTGGATAGGGCTCGCAACTTGGGCGTCCTCCTGGATTCACAGCTCAGTTTGGAGGATCAAGTGGGAGCTGTGACCAGGGGGGTGTTCGCCCAGGTTCGCCTGGTGCGCCAGTTGCGCCCCTATCTGGACTGAGATGCCCTGCGGATGGTCACTCATGCACTTGTTACTTCCCGAATCGACTACTGTAATGCTCTCTACATGGGACTTCCCTTGCGGACCACTCGAGGCTTCAACTGGTACAGAATGCGCGGAGTTGTGATGGGAGTATCCCGATACTCCCATATTACACCCCTCCTGCGCGAGCTACATTGGTTGCCGGTTGCCCTCCGGGTGAGATTCAAGGTGTTGGTGTTAACATACAAAGTCCTACATGGCTTGGGACTGGGGTACTTGCAGGAACGTCTCCTGCCAGCATCGACGTCCCATCGCCCTGTATGCTCCCACAGGCAGGGCCTTCTTGGGGTGCCGTCAGCCAGACAGTGTCAGCTGGCAGCGCCCAGGGGGAGAGCCTTCTCTGTGGTAGCACTCACCCTGTGGAACCAGCTCCCCTTGGGGCTCAGATTGGCCCCAGACCACCGTTCCTTCTGCCGCTATTTAATTTGTATTGTGTATTTTACTGTGAGCCGCCCTGAGTCCCTAGGGAGAAGGGCAGCATATAAGTCCAATAAATAATAATAATAATAAAAATGCCTTCAATGACAGATGAAGTGATGCATCGGTAGGAGTACCTCAATCATATTAATAGTAATGCCTCGTCACAAGCGGACCCTGCCATAGCGTGGGAATAATGCTAGGAATAAGAAGTTGATGACTGTCTTCACTGTATTCTGTGATATATCCAATGCCTTGGAAATTATTTTCTACACTTCCCCTGACTGATACTTTCCAATAAGGAGGTCCCTTTGATGCTCTGCAGGCTCTTTGCAGACCATGGCTTTTGCTGTAAGAGACAACTGAGGAAATGTCAGAAAAATCGGAATAGAATAGAATAGAATAGAGTAGAGTAGAATAGAATAGATTATCTTTGTTGCTCTTCTCTGCATTCTTTCTAGAGTCTCAACATCTTTTTTACATCATGACCACCAGACCTGGATGCAATATTCAATTTATTATTATTATTATTATTATTATTATTATTATTATTATTATTACCTTTATTGTCAGACTACAACATGTGTACAATGAGATTGGCTAAGCCTCCCTTCGTGCACCCCCCCAACACAACTCACAGTGAGGACAGAAGTCCCTGACCCAGTCCCAATCTTATTACACTATGTGACCTTGTTGCACAACGTGCCAGCCCCGCAAGTCTATCATACTATGTTGACATGAAGTTATTTTCTGTTCAGGAGTCTGACAGCCAGTAGAAACAACAGTAGAAACTGTTCTTCAGCCTGTTGGTGCGGCTGGCTATGCTTCTATATCTCCTACCCAATGGTAGGAGAGTGAAGAAGTGCTGACTGGGATGTGAGTTGTCCATGAGAATTTTCTTTACTCTTCAAAGGCAGCGAGCCCTAGCAATGTCATCTAGTGGTATCAGGGAACAGTCCACGATGTTTTGTGCTGTGCTCACCACCCTCTGTAATGTTTTTCTATCTGCAGCTGTCAAGCCAGCATACCACACCATAATGCAATATGTGAGGACCCTTTCTATTGTGGACCAGTAAAAGGAGGTCATCAGTCGTTGTTCCACTTTATTCTTGTGCAAGACCCTGAGGAAATGAAGTCTCTGTTGGGCCTTTCTGGCCACCTGGGTTGTGTTGATTTTCCAGGTAAGATCTTCACTGAGGTAGACTCCCAGAAATTTAAAGGAGGAAACTCTCTCTACACAGCCCCCCTCGATGTAAAGTGGAGTGGGTTCCTCTCTCTTCTTCCGGAAGTCTAACACCATCTCCTTTGTCTTGCTGATGTTTAGGTGCAGATTGTTTTCTAGGCACCATGAGGATAATTTTTGAACCTCCCCCCTGTACGCTGTTTCGTCTCCACCTGTAATGAGACCCAATATGGTAGTACCATCTGCAAACTTAATGATCACAGTGGATGGGTCAGACGATACACAATCATGTGTGTACAGTGAGTACAGGTAGGGACTGAGCACACAGCCCTGTGGGGAGCCAATGGTAAGCTTCAGGGGGGTGGATGTGACAGACCCAGCCCTCACTGTTTGTGGTCGGTCCCTCAGAAAATCTTTGATCCAGTCACAGAGGAAGAGGGAAAATCCAAGTCAGTCAGCTTTTCGATAAGGATGCTCGGCAGGATAGTATTGAAGGCCGAGCTGTAGTCAGTGAAAAGCATCCTGACATAGTTTCTGGGTTTCTCCAGATGGCTCGCTACAGAATGTAAGGCAGTAGCTATGGCGTCATCTGTTGACCTGTTTCCCCTGTAGGCAAACTGATGTTTGTCAAAGTCTGGTGGGAGGCATGTCCTAAGGTGTTGGAGAACCAGTCTTTCGAAGCATTTCATCACTACTGACATTAACGCGATAGGTCTGTAGTCATTTAGACAGTTAATTGCTGTTTTCTTGGGGACTGGGACAATAGTGGCTGTTTTCAAGCATGATGGACGAACACAGGCCATTTTCAGGGAGATGTTAAAGATCTTTGTCAGGACTCCTGCTAATTGATCAGCACAAGTCTTTACCACTATCCCCAGCACCCCATCTGGACCTGCGGCTTTACTGGAATTCATAGCCTTCAGTGCAGCTCTCACTTAGTTTAGTTTAGTTTATTTGGACTTATAAGCCGCCCTCTCTCCCGAAGGACTCAGGGCAGTGTACATAAAAAACAGGCAATACAAAAATTAAAACAAATTAAAAAGATATTAAATTACGGCCAAATAAACATTTCAAATTAAACCCCGAAGTCAGTCCAGGCCAGGCGAAAATCTAGGGGTAACCCACAGGGTGGGTGCTCCCACAGAGGCCCTCCCCCTAGGGGTCGCCAGCCGACAGTGGCTGACGGTGGTCTGGTCTTTTCACCTCGTAGCGGGTGAAGATGTTCAACTCCTCTACCAATGAGGTGTCAGCATTGACTGTGTTCCTCGTGTTGCCCTTATAGTTAGTTAGGTGCAGCAGTCCCTGCCACACTTGCTTCAGGTTGTTATCTGCTAGCTAGGTGGTATTGTTGTTTTATATTCAATATTCAAAGTGTGGCCTTACCAAGGCATTATAAAGTGGTATTAACACTTTCCTCACTTCATCTTTGCAGACTCAGGATATTTGCTGATATTCTGCCTTAGTTATGTGCCCCTCTTTCCACTTTTTATACTTGTCCTTTTTGTCTTTCAATTTATCAGAGAATTCTTTATGTAGCCATGCTAGGGTTTTTTTGAGAGCTGTTATTTTTCTTCTTCATTAGTATTGTGCTAGTCTGGGCTTTTATAATCTCACTTTTCAAAATTTCCCAAGCTTCTTGAGTTGTTTTCCCCTTGAGGATTCTCATCCACGGGTTCCTTCCCAAGCTATTGAAATTATCTGTCTTAAAGTCCAAGACTCTAGTTTGACTTTGTTCTATTGCTTGTGCTTGCATGATGTTGAATTCTAATATTACATGATCACTCTTGCCCAAGATTCCTGTGGTTTCAACACTTTCTATCTTTTCATCTCTCTAATAGAACAGCTGAAGTTTGTATGGGCTTGATCAGAGTCACTTTAATTAATGGCAGAGGTGTACTTACCACTGACCATCAGGTTGAATGTGATTGGTTAATGCTGAACACAGTCACATCCCTAGTTATAAAAAGGTATGAATACTTATGCAGCCACATTATTTTAGTTTTTTGTTATTTTCCATATCTGAATGTAATTTGGACTGTTTTTTTTACATTTCAAAAACTTAGTATTTTAGAAGGGTTGTGTGGATGTTCTATATAGCCACTGTATTCTTACACCAGTGTGTAGCGATGCCGGACACTCATGAAATAAATAAGCAGAGACCAGGTTCTCGGGATGAGTGACCCCCACTTCATGTTGAGACCACTCTTTTATTAGCTCCTTCCTACATCTTACACAATTAGTCACATGAAGGTAAAAACAAATTCATCTTGTGCTTAAGCAAGCATAATATTATTATAACATGTAGCAGATAAAACCACATCCCTATTCTCATGCTTGCTATTGCTGAATCACTATTGCTAAACTGCTAGCCTGACAATCTTTTTCCCACATCTCCCCCTTTTTTATTTATTACTGCAGAACGGTTAAATCTAAATATTCTTCATTTTCCTCCAGCACCACTGTGGACCGTCTGTCCTCCTCCTCACTGACTTGCAATGCTTTACGGGTTCCACATAAACATCCTCGGACATATTGATATCTTGGTAAAGTTTTTCTGCAAAGCCGGTTTCTTTAAACTTTTCTTTAAACAAGTAGATACCATAATTATTAAATTTGGAAAACATTGCAGGCAACAACATACCCCCACTAACAATCCAGCCACTAGGATCAATATTTTTACAAATCCTGCTATCCACGCTAGGTAGCCATGACCACAAATTCCATATTTCCTCGAGTCACCAGCGGATTATGTTTTATCATATCCTCCATATGCTGAATAGTATGAGTGATATTGGGGCCGTTGTCATGGATATAAGTACAACACATAGCCTGCAATGCACAAACCCCTCCTTTAGCGGCCAAAAGATAATCCAAAGCATATCTATTTTGCAGTATGACTGTTCTAATCTCCTGCATTTCTTGATTGATGGCTTTAAGGGTTTTATTGTAAAATTGAACATATGAGTTGTCCAATTGTTAAGTTTATGTAGATCCCGGTAATTCATGGCTGCCCCTAGATTAGGTTGTAATCCTCTAGCTAACTGAGTAGACCAACTCCCTCCCAGAGTTAACCCGGAGTCCAAAGATGGAACTTCTCTCTTGTTACGCAGTCAGTAATCCCCTAGGCAAACTTTGATTCACCCAAACTGCGGTGAAACCCATCCTAAAGCACATGTCCCAAACCACCCTCCAGGAATCTCAGGGTATGCGTTATGTCCATAGCCACCACACTTCTCCTAAATACAAAGGCAATAATTTGTTCACCGCCCATGTAGCATTAGCCTGTGTAACTATCATTCCTATTACCTGGCACATGTGTGCATTAAGAAACTTCCCTGTTGTCAGCCTACAGGATGTTGTGGTTGTTCCTTGGATTATATCACCCTTTGTACAGGTCAGGTTATGCTGTATACATTCACAATCCGAGTACAATTAAAAATTGCAGCTTTGCCTGAGTATAGGCGGGTTAGTAGAGCATACTATGAGTACATTTGTCCATAAATGTAGCTGCAAAATTTGTGCAAGCAGCAAGTAAAGGTTACAGTTTGTGGTTATGTGGTTGGAACAGGATATGCAGAAACAGACAGACAGCGCAGCTACATTCTCCACTGCTAATTCCTTGTATGTGGTTCAGCTTTTGAAGCCTGCTAACAAAAGCAATTAATGATTTTATAGCAACATCTCCTCCGTTTTTGTTTTTTCAAAGATAGTCGTCTCCTTCTTCCTCGTAGGGTGCGAAGGGTGTTTTGTGCAAGGAGATGTCTTCAAGGGTCTGGTCAGTGGTGTCATCATCTTCATCCTCACTGCTCATGGTGAAGAGATTTTGTTCTGATACATTATCCTGTGTTGATAGGTGCTGAAAAAGAGATAAGCCGACAACAGCCTTCAGGATTGAAACAGTCCACCTGGAATAAGTCACGGTGTAGGTAGGCAACCTGGGGCCTGAACAGTTCATGCTGCATACTGGGCAGCAGCGGGCAGTGGATGGAGATAGTAGGGCTGAGAGGTCCAGATGGACAAGGTCAACCAGGTGACTTCCTCGGTTCCTAGCTTGAAGGAGGCATGTGGAACAGGGTCGGCAAGCAGGACAGCAGAGGAGACCAGAAGGCACAGGAGTACAGGAAACATCTCCGCCAAATGCTGTGGCTTGTGGCTCAAGGTTACTTCACAAGGTAGGGTCTGGTGTGTCTGATAGGAACCCAAAGCACTCTGTCAGGTAGTTGGATGGCTGCATAACCTCACCCCAGGTGATGAGATCGGCGGGCCTTTCCAAGTCAGGTCAGGTAGGCAACGATAGTACACCTGTGGTTTGGGTAAATCTGCAGAAGAGGAGAGGAAAAATGGCTCTACAGCGGTAGTTAGTGGATGGCTGGTTAGATTAACAAAATTCAGAGTATATAAGCATAGGTTCAGGGTATTTTGTATATGCGCTGGGAGGCCAGGGATTTCCCCTGTTTCAAATTTCGATTGAGTGCATGTTTAAGTGTCTGGTTGCAGCTCTGCCAAGGCTTGGCCCTGGCTATTGTAAGGTATTCCAAATTTGTGAATAATATCCCATCGATTACAAAACTCTGACATGGCAGAGCTTGTGTGCAGGACCATTATCAGTTTTAGCTCTTTTGGGCGTCCCAACGATGCAAAGGTTGAATACAGTGATTGAGCACATGTTTAGAGGCTTCGCCTCTGAGGAGCCATAATAAACCCTGAAAACGTATCAACGGAAACATGTAGATATTTCCAGGGGCAAAAGGAGCATATTGGGTAACATTTTGCCATATTTGGCAGGCCTGTGTGCCTCTGGGGTTGACTCCCATAGGAATAGCAATAGCCTGCTGACTACAAGTGGGGCATTGTTGCCGTATGGCTGCTGCCTCAGCAGCTGTAATACCAAATTGTGTAATGAGCACTTTTGTATTTTGTGAAAGTATGAGTGGCTTTCCCAAGGTGTTACAGGTTGTAAAGGCAAGATCAAATGCGCGGCTGCATCGTCTGCCCTATTGTTACCTTCTTGGAGCACACCAGGGAAGGTTGGTGGCTCCTAATATGAGTGCAACAAAATGGACAATTTCGTTCTGCAATTAGGGACTGCAGAGTACAAAATAATGCCAATAAATCAGGTTCAATAGATGGCGATAGGTATGAGCCAAATATTGTTAAAACAATTTGAGAAACATACAAGCTATCAAGAATCAAATTAATTGGGACTTTAGAAAAAAGCTGAAATGCCAAAATTGCAGCGGCCAATTCAGCATGTGCAGATTTTTGTGGTGGCGTTGTTTTGTCTTAAAAGGATTAAAGGGGGTTTGGAGATAGCTTGCAGGTATGGTTTCAGGAGAAAGAAAAATAACACATCAGTATTGCAGTTACTAAACAGATAAATCAGTTTCAACAAAATGGAGACACAACAGATGAGAAAGGAAAAAACTGAATTCAAATGCTTCAGGAAAAGGATGAACAGATAAAATCATTTAAACACACAGTAAATGCAAGGATGAAACTTTTCTTGTAAATGAACTTAGAACATTCGTTAATAACCCTGGGTTTTCTTAAAAGCACAGAGAGGAGAGAAATTTAACTCTTCCTCATCCGGTCCAATTGGCCAGATCAGACCAGAAGAAGACAATCTCTCAGTGTTTTTATTCTTAACAATTTAAAATTAATATCCGAAGGGATCAGAGACACTTAACAGTTGCAACAGTTACCTCTAGAACACACAAAGTCTTAGACACACACATGCTTGTAGCGCACACATACACACACAAAGACACAGAGGAAAACAAAACTCTTGAGGTTTACACACACACTGATCATTCCCACAATAAATCTCTCAGTTAAATTGGGAAGGCATAAATCTTAAGGAACAAACCATATGGTAGCATAGAAGATAAAGAGACAGATCTTTTAAGACTTTTAGAGGCAGAAGCACGATGTGGGGCACTTGAACTCCTGCTGCATTTTGAGTATATTCCAAGGGACATAAGGTTAGTTTGCAGGTCCGTTGAATCTAAAAGCCCTGCTCATGGGCTTCTTTGAGCCATTTTCTTACGCCCATGGGGACAGAGATGATTCTCCAGCCGGCCGCGGCCAATTTTGACGGTGGAGAGGCGGCGCTTGGAGGTTTGTTCTCTGCCGACAGGGACTTGGCTTCCTTGTGGTTTGTCCTCTGGGGAGGACAAATCTGTTTTCTTGATATGGAGGGGGTGCTGGCCCAAACCCCTCCTCATCAATTGTCTTAATTGGGATTGGTTCTAATTGTGGGTCAAATTGACCATTGCCAATCTGAACGAGTTGTACAGGATAAGGGAACAGTTACTTAGTTAGTCCATGTCCAACAAGCCTTGTTGACAGCTTGTAGATTCCCAAACCCAATGCTTCCAACAATGCTTTAGTATAATGACTGTGAATACCATAGTTGGAAGCTTGTTTAATCTGCTTTAATGCACTTAATGGAACGGCTTCCAAATCCTTTGAGGATTCAGTTGTGCATCCATTTGTACTTGAACGGGAACTTCCAACCCTTCCACATCTTCTAACCCAAACTCTCCTTTTCTAACCCTTCCAAGATAGTTTGCTGGATGGCGATGCTAATCCCTTTCCCCAATCCTTCCATTTGTCGGAGTTGATGTTCAGTGGTGAAACTCTGGTGCTGATGGGTGATCTAATGGCAGCCCACCACACCGTGATTTACTCTCCTCCTTTGGCTGAACTACTTGAGGAGAATATGGGGTAACTCTTCCCCTATTAAAGATGTCAATTCCATAGGATTTTCATGTGTAATTAAAATCTCCATCAATTTTCTCCACATACCAACTGCTCTGCTGGAGCCCTGGAAACTTGCATGCATGCTTTCCCAATTTTCTTCCATGTTGATACCTGAAGACTACCTGCCTCGGGGTAGCTTGGGAATTGTTGCCATAAATATATTAATAACTTTCTAATGTCATTTCTGTGGATCTTAATCCCAACACTTTTAACAGAGTCCGGTAACTTCTCTAATTCCTGGATATGCTGTTCCTGCACCCTAGAGTTTTCCTCCCATACTGCACTGTGACCAGTTCTGACCAGCAGAACTGATGAGCTCATATACCTT
>SOZL01000027.1:0-16536 GCA_009733165.1 Naja naja | reverse complement strand
ACCATAATTATTAAATTTGGAAAACATTGCAGGCAACAACATACCCCACTAACAATCCAGCCACTAGGATCAATATTTTTACAAATCCTGCTATCCACCCGCTAGGTAGCCATGACCACAAGGCTCCCCATATGTCCATAGCATTTTCCCCCTCTTGGCGTCAGTGAGGTTATGTTTTATCATATCCTCCATATGCTGAATAGTATGAGTGATATTGGGGCCGTTGTCATGGATATAAGTACAACACATAAGCCTAGCAATGCACAAACCCTCCTTTAGCGGCCAAAAGATAATCCAAAGCATATCTATTTTGCAGTATGACTGTTCTAATCTCCTGCATTTCTTGATTGATGGCTTTAGGGTTTTATTGTAAAATTGAACATATGAGTTGTCCAATTGTTAAGTTTATGTAGATCGGTAATTCATGGCTGCCCCTAGATTAGTTTGTAATCCTCTAGCTAACTGAGTAGACCAACTCCTCCCAGAGTTAACCCGAGTCCAAAGATGGAACTTCTCTCTTGTTACGCAGTCGTAATCCCCTAGGCAAACTTTGATTCACCCAAACTGCGGTGAAACCCATCCCAAGCACATGTCCCAAACCACCCTCCAGGAATCTCAGGGTATGCGTTATGTCCACATAGCCACCACACTTCTCCTAAATACAAAGGCAATAATTTGTTCACCGCCCATGTAGCATTAGCCTGTGTAACTATCATTCCTATTACCTGGCACATGTGTGCATTAAGAAACTTCCCTGTTGTCTGCTTACAGGATGTTGTGGTTGTTCCTGGATTATATCACCCTTTGTACAGGTCAGGTTATGCTGTATATTCACAATCCAGTACAATTAAAAATTGCAGCTTTGCCTGAGTATAGGCGGGGTTAGTAGAGCATACTATGAGTACATTTGTCCATAAATGTAGCTGCAAAATTTGTGCAAGCAGCAAGTAAAGGTTACAGTTTGTGGTTATGTGGTTGGAACAGGATATGTTGAAACAGACAGACAGCGCAGCTACATTCTCCGCTGCTAATTTCCTTGTATGTGGTTCAGCTTTTACAGAAGCCTGCTAACAAAAGCAATTAATGATTTTATAGCAACATCTCCTCCGTTTTGTTTTTCAAAGATAGTCGTCTCCTTCTTCCTCGTAGGGTCTGCGAAGGGTGTTTTGTGCAAGGAGATGTCTTCAAGGGTCTGGTCAGTGGTGTCATCATCTTCATCCTCACTGCTCATGGTGAAGAGATTTTGTTCTGATACATTATCCTGTGGCACGAGTTGATAGGTGCTGAAAAAGAGATAAGCCGAACAACAGCCTTCAGGATTGAAACAGCAAGTCCACCTGGAATAAGTCGCGGTGTAAGATGGTCTAGAGCAGCCTCCACGGGGGCCTGAGAGTTCATGCTGCATACTGGGCAGACAGCGGGGCAGTGGATGGAGATAGTAGGGGCTGAGAGTCCAGATGGACAAGGTCAACCAGGTGACTTCCTCAGTTCCTAGCTTGAAGGAGGCATGTGGAACAGGGCGGCAAGCAGGACAGCAGAGACCAGAAGGCAGGGGTACAGGAAACATCTCCTCAAATGCTGTGGCTTGTGGCTCAAGGTTACTTCACAAGGTAGGGTCTGGTGTGTCTGATAGGAACCCAAAGCACTCTGTCAGGTAGTTGGATGGCTGCATAACCTCACCCCAGGTGATGAGATGGCGGGCCCTTTCCAAGTCAGGTCAGGTAGGCAGCGATAGTACACCTGTGGTTTGGGTAAATCTGCAGAAGAGGGAGAGGAAAAATGGCTCTCTAGTTAGTGGATGTAGCTGGTTAGATTAACAAAATTCAGAGTATATAAGCATAGGTTCAGGGTATTTTGTATCGCTGGGAGGCCAGGGATTTTTCCCCTGTTTCAAATTTGATTGAGTGCATGTTTAAGTGTCTGGTTAGCACACTCTGCCAAGGCTTGGCCCTGGCTATTGTAAGTATTCAAATTTGTGAATAATATCCCATCGATTACAAAACTCTGACATGGCAGAGCTTGTGTACGCAGGACCATTATCAGTTTTAGCTCTTTGGGCGTCCCAACGATGCAAAGGTTCGAATACAGTGATTGAGCACATGTTTAGAGGCTTTGCCTCTCTGAGGAATGGCCATAATAAACCCTGAAAACGTATCAACGGAAACATGTAGATATTTCCAGGGGCAAAAGAGCATATTGGGTAACATTCATTTGCCATATTTGGCAGGCCTGTATGCCTCTGGGGTTGACTCCCATAGGAATAGCAATAGCCTGCTGACTACAAGTGGGGCATTGTTGCCGTATGTGCTGCCTCAGCAGCTGTAATACCAAATTGTGTAATGAGCACTTTTGTATTTTTGTGAAAGTATGAGTGGCTTTCCCAAGGTGTTACAGGTTGTAAAGGCAAGATCAAATCTGGCGGCTGCACGTCTGCCCTATTGTTACCTTCTTGGAGCACACCAGGGAAGGTTGGTGGCTCTAATATGAACAAAAATGGACAATTTCGTTCTGCAATTAGGGACTGCAGAGTACAAAATAATGCCAATAAATCAGGTTCAATAGATGGCGATAGGTATGAGCCAAATATTGTTAAAACAATTTGAGAAACAGCTATCAAGAATCAAATTAATGGGACTTTAGAAAAAGCTGAAATGCAAAATTGCAGCTGCCAATTCAGCTGTGCAGATTTTTGTGGTGGCGTTGTTTTGTCTTAAAAGGATTAAAGAGGGGTTTGGAGATAGCTTGCAGGTATGGTTTCAGGAGAAAGAAAAATAACACATCAGTATTGCAGTTACTAAACAGATAAATCAGTTTCAACAAAATGGAGACACAACAGATGAGAAAGGAAAAAACTGAATTCAAATGCTTCAGGAAAAGGATGAACAGATAAAATCATTTAAACACACAGTAAATGCAAGGATGAAACTTTTCTTGTAAATGAACTTAGAACATTCGTTAATAACCCTGGGTTTTCTTAAAAGCACAGAGAGGAGAGAAAATTTAACTCTTCCTCATCCGGTCCAATTGGCCAGATCAGACCAGAAGACAAATCTCTCAGTGTTTTTAATTCTTAACAATTTAAAATTAATATCTGAAAGGATCAGAGACACTTAACAGTTGCAACAGTTACCTCTAGAACACACAAAGTCTTAGACACACACAGGTGTTGCCTTTTATACCCACACAAAGACACAGAGGAAAACAAAACTCTTGAGGTTTACCCACACAAGACACAGAGGAAAACAAACTCTTGAGGTTTACACACACACACTGATCATTCCACAATAAATCTCTCAGTTAAATTGGGGAAGGCATAAATCTTAAGGAACAAACCATATGGTAGCATAGAAGATAAAGAAGACAGATCTTTTAGAGGCAGAAGCACGATGTGGGGCACTTGAACTCCTGCTGCATTTTGAGTATATTCAAGGGACATATATGTTAGTTTGCAAGGTCCTGAATCTAAAAACCTTGCTCATGGGCTTCTTTGAGCCATTTTCACTGCTCATGGGGACAGAGGATGATCCTCCAGCCGGCACGGCCAATTTTGACGGTGGAGAGGGCCGCTTGAGGTTTGTTCTCTCTGCCGACAGGGACTTGCCTTTGTCGGGTTTGTCCTCTGGGGAGGACAAATCTCTGTTTTTCTTGATATGGAGGGGTGCTGGCTGACCAAACCTCCTCATCAATTGTCTTAATTGGGATTGGTTCTATTGTGGGTCAAATTGACCATTGCCAATCTGAACGATTGTACAGGATAAGGAACAGTTACTTGTTCGTCCATGTCCAACAAAGCCTGTTGACGAGCCAGATTCCCCAAACCCAATGCTTCCAACAATGCTTTAGTATAATGACTGTAATACCATAGTTGTTGAAGCTTGTTTAATCTGCTTTAATGCACTTAATGGAACCGGCTTCCAAATCCTTTGAGGATTCAGTTGTGCATCCATTTGTACTTGAACAGGGAACGCTTCCAACCTTCAACATCTTCTAACCAAACTCTCCTTTTCTAACCTTCCAAGATAGTTTGCTGGATAGCGATGCTAATCCCTTTCCCCAATCCTTCCATTTGTCGGAGTTGATGTTCAGTGGGCTGGGGAAACTCTGGTGCTGATGGTGATCTAATGACTGAGGCAGCCCACAACACCGTGATTTATTCTCCTCCTTGGCTGAACTACTTGAGGAGAATATAGTAACTCTTCCCTATTAAAGATGTCAATTCCAGGATTTTCATGTGTAATTAAAATCTCCATCAACTGCTCTGCTGGAGCCCTGGCGCTGATGCATGGCTTTCCCAACCATGTTGATACCTGACTACCTGCCTCGGGGTAGCTTGGGAATTGTTGCCTGATATATTGTAACTTTCTAATGTCATTTCTGACCAGCAGAACTGACTGAGAGCTCATATACCTTCCGTTGAGCAATATAGAAGAGGATAATACCTGACCGTAATCAGATCAGTCGGGGTCACCACTTGTAGCGATGCCGACACTCATGAAATAAATAAGCAGAGACCAGGTTCTGGATGAGTGACCCCACTTCATGTTGAGACCCTCTTTTATTAGCTCCTTCCTACATCTTACACAATTAGTCACATGAAGGTAAAAACAAATTCATCTTGTGCTTAAGCAAGCATAATATTATTATAACATGTAGCAGATAAAACCACATCCCTATTCTCATGCTTGCTATTGCTGAATCACTATTGCTAAACTGCTAGCCTGACAATCTTTTTCCCACACCAGTGACAAAGTTTTAGTCCTCCTTTTGTGGAGAAAGCCTGCCTTCAACAAAGATGTTCTAGATATGCAGCCCTCTTTTGACTGGAACATTCAGATACATTGGAACTACAATACCCCAGGCTCTCATCAGCCAAAGTGGCTGGGTATTCTGAGAGTTACTGTCCTAAATCCTTTATTATTATTATTATAATTTAGGATGTTTTATGATGGGTGCAAGGTAGAATCAGACAATTTACATGTTGGTAGATTTCAACAGGGGGCAGTCTAGATCTTCATACTTTCTCCATCCTTTCTCAAACCCTGTTTAACTTAAAAACCACAAGTGAGGCCATGTGTGATAAACACAACTGCTTGCCACAAAAGGAAACTACCTCCTCATTATAACTTTTTCTAAATGTAAGAAGCAAAGGAGAATGTTGGCTTTCTTCAGAGATCCAAGGATGTCTTTTCCTTCTCAACCAAACCATTATTTGATATTTCTGGGAATTTTCTTACTGCCCTCAAAATCAGGTATTGTTTCTACTGGAAAATGTTTCTTCCCTTCTCTTTCTTCTTATCCTCCACACTTCTCCTTCTCCTTCTCTTTTTCCTTCTCCTTCTCTGTTGAATTTATTACCAGAAATACAGACTCACGAAATAAAGAAAAGAAGACCAAGACTTTTGAAATAGAACATTGGTTAAATGGAAAACTCGATCTAATGACTGATAATTTTAATTTCATAACTTCCTGAAAATGTAAAGCAAGTCTATGGTCTACTGACTTTAGCTGTGATACAAGTCCACATGTTTGTGTTCTGTCCACAAAGGAATGAGGTTGAAATCTGTTGGTATTCTGTTTTTCCCCAGATCTTGTACTTTTGGAAGTTCTTTATGTTATGTATGTAGGTTTGAATGTTATTGGTTTATTTGAACTGTTCTTGTAAAATGTCAAATGGTATTGGTTTAAATAGTGCGGGAAGAAACCCTGCACTCCCATTGGCTGGCAGCTACGGCTGCAGGCTATAAGAAGCAGCCGTAGCCAAGCCAGGACGGGTCCATTCGAGCTGTAGTCACCAATAAAGTCTTTGCTGGAACTCCTCGCGTCTGACTCTTCATGCAAACTTAACACTTTAAGTAATATAAGTGATTTGTTTTTAAATTAGATCCTGAAATCCTATTTTAAATTGGGAAATAAAATATTTGACAGATAACTAAATGGCTTTGCTCAGTGTCTACAAACAAGCTCTGTACTGAATTTTTTTCCCATATGTTTGAAAAGTTAGACGCATAGGCCAAGCTATACATTTCAAACTATGAATCAATTTTGGGGATTATTCTGGGGTGCTGATTTTGTTTTTCTTCTCTTAAAGAACTTCTCAAAGAGAGTCGGTGTCCCAAGCCCAAAGCCACATGGAAATCCTAGAAGGAGAAGATGCCACTTTGCCCTGTGACTTCAAAACTATCAGCTACAATCTATATCTTTATTGGTATCGTCAGTATGGAAACCATACTGACTCCTGACCGCTTTCAAATATGGGAATAATCACTGCCAGGAGGGAAGGTTTTCCACCACATTAGTTTTTGATAGAATTCTTCAGTTCCTTTGAACATCAGAAGTGTCTCTCTACTGGATGGGGCTGTTTTTTTCTGTGCTCTGTACACCACAGTGAAACATGACTGTATATAGACTCACACAAAAGTCAGCAAAACGAAACCAACCTCACCTCAGTACAGAGAACTCTGTCTCAGATGCCTAACTTCTCATCCATCCAAGAAATGGATTTCTTGCATTTATCACCATCGTTTTTAAAAAGTCATAGAGAATGAAAGGATTACAATCCTATTGAACTTTCTAAAAGAAATATATTTATTTTTCACCTGGAAGAAGCCAGAATGATTATAGTTCCAAGGAAACAATAACAGATAGTTGACACTGAAGTATCTCGAGCAGGGGTGGGATTCAAATTTCTTAACAACCGGTTCTGTGGGCATGGCCTAATTTGTGGGTGTGGCTTGGTGGTCATGTGACTGGGGTAGGAGTGGCTTGCTGACTGGGTGTGGCTAGGTGGTCATGTGACTGGAGAGGCCATGTGACTGGAAAACCAAATTTAAGTGGTCCTCACTTAATGACCAGGTCCTCGCTTAGTGGCCAGTTGCTTAGCAAGTGTTTTTTGCCAGTTTCCAAGGCCAGGGGAGACCTGGAGAGGGCAGGGCAGGTGGCCATGTGAATGGCAAATCAAATTTAAGTGGTCCTCGCTTAACGGCCAGGTCCTCACTTATTGGCCATTTGCTTAGCAAGTGTTTTTTGCCAGTTTCCAAGGCCTGGGGAGCCCTGGAGAGGCCTGGGCAGGTGGCCATGTGAATGGCAAACCAAATTTAAGTGGTCCTTGCTTAATGGCCAGGTCCTCGCTTAGTGGCCAGTTGCTTAGCAAGTGTTTTTTGCCAGTTTCCAAGGCCTGGAGAACCCTGGAGAGGGCAAGACGAGGTGCAGGCAGCTACGAGGAGCTACGAGGAGGGCTGGGCAAGGCCCAGGTAGCTATGAGGAGCTACAGGGAACTCAAAGTAGATTTGAAAATGACAGTCTATAAAAAAGATGTTGCACTGTGTATATAAAAGAATGGCTGATATTTTCATAATTACAATTCATTAATTGAAAAAGAAACACTTAAAATGGAAATACCAAGGGAGTTTGTTATTTTGTGCCAGTAGTGGCACAAAAATCTTTCCTAGCCAAGACTACTTACCTGGACCAACAGTCCCTAATGGAATGCTGTCTCTATGGCAGAGAGAGAGAAGCCAGGGGAAGCCATGTTTGGTCACCTAACCTTTTTAGAATGCAGCTTAAAAATGTACTGAAGCTTTTTACAGCCTTATGCAGATATATATAGTACAAAAAAAGATAATAGTACAAAATCATCTAAGAAGTTAGATTAAGAATGGAATTGATAGGCACATTCACAGAGCAATACTGAATTCTTTTTCTGAAATTTATTCCTCAGTTTAAAAAACTGGAATATATGAATTCAGTATTGGGCTCTGCTAGTGTAGCTATTCAAGAGGATGTAGTGTCAAGGTTAGCAAAAATGGTAAAGCAACATATAGATTTAAATTTTAAAACCAGAAATATTTTGTTGGTACCCAATA
The DNA here is from genome assembly GCA_009733165.1 of Naja naja. NCBI lineage: Eukaryota > Metazoa > Chordata > Lepidosauria > Squamata > Elapidae > Naja > Naja naja. Next base: position 8,674 of record SOZL01000027.1, on the reverse strand, counting down.
AATAAAGGGAGTACAATACATATTTAATGTTACACGTGTTAACAGCGGCTAGAATTATGTTTGCACAACAGTGGAAAAACGAAGAGATCCCCATAGATGAAAATGAAATTAAAAAATTACAATGTGCAGAAATGGATAGAGATAAGAGGTAGAAATTAGGTGGAGAATGATCATTGCTATGTATGAATTAAATAATTAACAAAATTAGAAATAAGCCAATACAAAGAAATTTAAATAATTTTTCTGCTACACTGCTGTACTTATTGATATTTGTTTCTGCTTTGCTTTTTCATTTATGAAATATTTTATAATACTTTATAATATAATATAAGTATAATAGAATTACAGAGGTAAGGAAAAGTAAGGATATATTGTTATAGAATAGATTGGTGATGATGAAATGAACATTATAAAGTAGATTAAGTAAAAGTGGTGATTTCCTCGCATAAAATGATGTAATATTAGTAAAGTCTAGTAAGTAATTAATTTTTTAAGTAAGTAATTATTTTTTAAAAAATTCCATTTATGTATGCATGCAGATTTTTGTTACATTGTTGCTATATATTGATTTAAGCAGAAACAGATAATGTATAACAACAATGTAACAAGAAGTTGCCTGCCTCATTTTTTGTTGCTTTTTATTTATGTATTTATTTATTTTTTTAGTATCTGTTTTTCTTTTTATTAATCATAAAAACAAAACAGATACTAAATAAATAAATAAATACATAAATAAAAATTATTTTACTATTCATCTTGATGTTTCTTTCTCCTTTGTTTTTTCCTATTGGGAAAAAGCAAATCAGAAACAAGTATCTATATATAACATCAATGTACATTTGTTGACATCAAGGCATTTCCTTGAGAGAGCACAACATCCGTTCAAGGTATGGACGGATCATAAGAACCTGGAGGCACTCCAAGCACCTTGAAGATTATCACCTAAGCAGGTCCAGTGGACCCTATATTTTCATCTGTTTAACTTCGTCCTAAAATATGTACCAGTGGGAAAGAATTTTTTAGCCGACACTCTGTCAAGGTTACCACAATACAACAGCAGATGAGATGTAATAGTGCAACTGATTATACAAGGAAGGGAGACTCTACAGTCATTACGAGTGAAATTATTGGCTCAAGATTTACTGAATGCTATAAAGGAAGACCAGTGGTTAGCAAAGAACCAAATGCAATGTGATATCAGCAATGGTTTTGCATGGAGAGGAACGAAACTATATATACCAGTAATTTTGAGGACCAAAGTATTACACCATTGCCATGATGTTAGGTAGGCTGGACATTACAGATTCTTAAAAACATTACATCTTGCCAAAAGGCATTTTTTTAAACAAGTTTTATTCAGTTTTTAACGGTTCAAATAAAGCTCTTTTCAGTAGACAGCATATTCCCGGGTCATCACTTTTACATGAAAATATGACAATAGTTCTATATTCATTTTTGACATTTAACTTCCTATTTTATCCCATTTTTACTTCCATTCCATTTTTGGCAAACAAAGGGCCAAACAAATTAATCCTAGTCTCAAATCTTAATCTCAATCTGTATAACTCCCCATTTCATTTCAAATTAGTTGTAAATATTTTTTAAACGTTTATATATCTTAAAAATAACAATATGTTTGCCCATCATATAGAAAATAAAGTTTGTCCATATCTATTCTTTAACTATCTTCACATTGTTAATACTCTTTTATCATTTACATATTTCTTTTATCCGTCAGATTTGCCCTTTCATCACATATTCTCTCCATAATTCTAAATCAATACAAGCTTTAACACAAAAAAGAATAAAAAGAAAACCTAGACTTGCCCCCCCCCTTTACTACTTTGAAAGTGACACCTCAGTGGCTAACATATTAACATAGTGATAATCATTCCCTTTAAAGCAAAAGATAGAATAAAAAGAGAAAAAGAAAAGCTACATAACATTATATCTCTTTTCAATCGGGTTCTGCAACACACATCCCCCCTAAAGTTTGTTTATAGTTCCAAAATAATAGTAAAAATAACTAACCTTGGTTACTGACAAATCTGGTTTTAAACATCTTCAAAAATCATTTCAGTTAATTCAATTTATCTAATCAACATTTACCTTTCTTTTATAAATAAAAAGTAAAAGTGTAACCTTCATCTAATAAAATTGTCAGTAACCCCTCTATTGTTTTACATTTTATGATTACAATATATTCTTATTACCCCTCTTCTCATGCAGAACCCCCTTCTTAATACATTAACCATTATCTCTATAAACGAGTTTCTTTCTTCATTATATAATTCCATCTCTATCTTCTGCTCTTGTTTCTTGTTCCTCTCCTCCTTTTATCCTGCTATATCCCTTCTCCATCCATTTAAATCCCCTCTCTCTCTTTGCCTTTCTGCTCCCTTTTCTTCTGGACCTTTCTAGCATGCCTAATTTCATAAATGTTCCTTTTAATTATTTTTTTTAACCACCCTTCCTTTCCTTTATTTGTATTAATCTTTGTGTTAATTGTCTCTTTAAAATGGCTTTCCCTTGTGCTGGCTCCTCCCTTTCCAAGATTCCTTCTTCTTGTTCTTTGTTCGCCATTTCCATGCCCATGTCTTCTGCAACGAGCCAAATTAGTTCAGTCACTTCCTGTAGCAGTTCTTTCATACTTTTAAATTCCATTTTAATTCCTTGGATGGCCACCAAAGTTTTATTTTCCTTATTTCTTCTTCTTTAAATTTTCTAAGATCTTAGCCCAAGTCCAGAGTCTATATCAATATCACCAACTAATCCAGCAGTCTGTCTTTTATTTTAATTCAAACTTTCACCTTCTATGAGTCTTGCTTTTTTGTTTCAATGTCTCTTTAAAATTGTAACAACTCCTATTCACAAAGGAACAAGATATTTTCCTTCTTTAAATTCCAATTTTTATCCACAAAGTGGCACTTTCTGTTACACGAAATCTTTTCCCAAAAGGCAATTTTGGTGGCCTTCAATGAGATCAGATATATGTAAAGACATGTACAGTTTGTGCTACCACTAAGTCTCGACCTGGAAAGCCTATGGGATTATTACAAACAGTATCGAATCCCACTAAACCATGACAAGACATTGCGATGGACTTTATAGTGGACTTACCTAATAGCCATGGATATACAGTGATCTGGACAGTCATAGATTTATTTTTGAAGCAGGTGCACTTTATCCCATGTGCTGGTCTACCCTCTGCTCGAAAATTAGCTACCATGTTCATTAAAAATATCTACAGACTACATGGGGTACTGAGAAGGATCATCTCAGATCGAGGAGTGCAGTTTACTGCTCAGTTTTGGCGGGAGTTCCTACGCTTAATAGGTTCTTCACAGGGGTTAAGCACAGCTTATCATCCGAGCACCAATGGTGCTGTAGAACGTTATATGCAGCCATAGAACGATACCTCTGTTGCTATGTCTCCTATCAGCAAACAGACTGGTTGGAATTGTTGCCATTTGCGGAGGTGGCATATAACAACACCGTACATCGTAGTACTGGACAAACCCCATTCTTTATAGTAAATGGCATGGACTTCATACCAATTCCTGAGTGGGAGCAAGGGGAACGGGAACCAATGACTACAACTATATGGTCTGAAAGAATAATGGAAACATGGACAAAGGTGCACCAAGCATTGTGCGATGCTTTTGTTGCCTATAAGAAACAGGCTGAGAAGAAACGAACAGACCATAAAATGTTCAAAATAGGAGACCTTTTATATCTCTCCAGTAAATATCTAAATTTGGGGCTGCCATCTAAGAAACCGGGTCTTAAATATATTGGTCCATTTCCAGTGATTAAGATAATCAATCCTGAAAGGATGACACAAAGGATTTGTAACCAACTGACACACTGTATGTATATATAGAAGATGGTTTTTATGTTTTGTATGTCCTGTTTGTATGTTTGTACCAAAAATAAAAAACCTTAAAGAAAAAAAAAGATAATCAATCCTGTCACAATACAATTGAAATTACCATCACGATTTAGACGAGTGCACCCGATTTTCCATATTAGCCTCATTAAACCAGCAGGCATGGCAAATCCTGACACCCAATCTGATCCTCCAGGCCCTGTTCAAGATGACCAATATGAGATTAGTGAAATACTTGATTCCCATAGACATAGGGGAACCTTGAAATATTTGGTTCGTTGGAAAGGGTATCCCCTGTCGGAGGCATCATGGGTTGTCTATTCGGAGGTGTGCGCCCCTCAGCTATGCTGACAGTTCCACCTAAAGTATCCTGCCAAGGAAGGCGGGGAGACAATGCATAGGGTTTCATCTGTTCATTCTCTTCTTCCAGGTGGAACTCTGGTAGAGGGGGCAGCCTGTCGGGCTCCGTTAGGGATGATAGATGATCTGAGCCCATCAGCTGCAGCATCGGAGAATGATGACGTGTGAAGGGATCCTCAGTCATCCGTAACTTGAAGGGAAACTCCTATCTGTGTTTGATGGATTGTTGGACATTAATTAGATGATTCTGCCAAAAGCTGAACTGAAAGAGATAACAGCCGGTGCAGCTGTTGAATCAACTGGGCTGAAGAAACGGGTGATGGGGGAAGTTTAACTATTTAGTTTACTTGCGATGAGATAGGAAGCATGAGCGATGGATAGGTGACAGGGAAGGAAATAGTGGACTTATTAGGTAAACCGGATGATGGGAATAAGGGGTGATTAAGGGAATAATTAGGGGTGTGGATAGGAGATAGAAGCGTTTAGGTGGGTGTGTATATACCTTTAAATAACACTGTAAGGCAAAAGCTTGCAGTGCTAACCTAGACCGGTTGGGATACCATTCTTGTTGGATGGAAAATTTGTTGTTTGACATTAAAACCCTTGAAACCTGCTTTCTGCTCTGCATGGTGATTTGTGGTTTGTGTGCAAATCTGCAAGTTTTCAAAGACCGGCTGCGATGGCTGTTATGAGCACAACTACTATAGACGCCACCACCAATGCACTACACAGACTGTTCGCAACCTATGGCCTGCCAGACTTGTTGGTCTCTAACAACGGGCTACAGTTCATGGCCAGGCCATTCAAACTATTCCTGGTGAACAGGGGTATCCGCCATGCAGCCACTGCTCCATTTCACCCCGCAGAAAATGGACAAGCATAGAGGATGGTGCATACAGCAAAAGAGGCCCTAAATAGAATGGGACGAGGAAATATACAAGAAAAGCTAGAGACATACTTATTAACCCAGTACGTCACCCCATGCATGGCTACGGGCAGAAGCCCAGCGGAGCTGTTAATGGGAAGGAGTTTTAGAACACAACTGGATAGAATACACCCAGACTACAGGACAGACACTCAACAAAGAGAGGAAGAAAAAGTCAGAAGTTTCCAGCAAGGTGAAAGGATTTACATGTTCTGACCCAGCTGGGTTCCCAGAGAGCAAACACAGACAAACTCAGTAACTCAAACCTTTACAGCTTTAATCTACAAATAAACTTCTTTGTAGATAAAAGATGGCTTGCAGCCAATTAGTCCAACCAGAAAAGCCTTGACAGAATTCTTCAGATAAGCCGGTATCTCTATACACAATGCTGGGTCCTTAGAGCTTTAGAAAGTTTTGCCTTCTACAGAGCAAAAACCCTTTGAAACCAGGCTTATATTCCCTGGAGGGAGGGGCCATTAATTAGCATTCTTACTCCTGAGTCACCTGTGCTGCTCTTCTATGAATCATCCTGCGCCCTTCAAGACTTAGCACAGGCTCAGAACCCTGTGCCTGTTCTCTAATGCTCTCCTATTATTCGAACTTACTGTAGTGGAATTGTATGCCCTGAGGGGACTCCTCCTCTCTCGGCTTGGCCTGCTATACTATCTTCAGCCTACCTGAGGATGGGTCTTGGAACCCGGAGAGATGGCATGGCAGGGGTGGGGTATGGGTGGGGCTCTATTAATATGAAAAGAGGGTCACTAGGGCCCCTTTAGTCAAATTTTAACCAAATTCTTAAGAAGGTTAGGAGGAGGTGGGTAGTGATTTCGGGATGTGGGTCGCAGCCTGGTGCATGGCGGGGGTGGTGGTTGGGGTCAAGGGCCCTGGGTGCGAGGTGGGGACCACGATTCCCAGGGTAGTTGGGATTGGCAGGAACGCCGAGGCATAGGGCCATATCATGTGCTGGGAGTGCGACCGCCATCTTTGTGCGGTGGCACGCTCTGACCCTATGGCCTCCTCCCTAGGGGTCATGGGAACTGGGACCCCTGGGCTTAAGCTGGTGTACTTTAATGCCAGGTCCGTGGCTAATAAGTCTCCTCCCTCCTCCAGATCAGTGAGGAGGAGGCTGCAGACCTGGCTTGTATCACCAAAACCTGGTTGGGCCCGGAGGGAGGTGTCCCTCTGGTTGATCTATGCCCTCCAGGTTTCTGGTTTTGCACCAGCCACGGGCCCAGGAAGGGGTGGTGGGTGGCTGTGGTTATTCGGGAGACCTTGTTTCCAAGGGAGGTCACAGTTCCAGGGATAGGCGGGAGTGAGACCCTTCTCCTGAGGTGGGGGCCTAATGGTCGGGTGGGCTTGCTGCTCCATACCTTTCCCCAGCTGTGTGACAGCAGCCCTGCCTGGGCTTCTCGATGTCCTCTGGGGTGGCGTGGAGTTCCCGGCCTTATAGTCCTGGGGACTTCAATCTGCCCTCCCTGGGGAGCGCCGGTTTGGCCCAGGAATTCATGGCTTCTATAGCCATGGGCCTGACCCAACTGATTCAAGGCCCACTCAAGGGGGAAACACTTGACCTAGTTTTTGTCTCTGAACAGTGGCGAGTGACAGAGGGCAAGCCACTTTTACGGCATTGCCTGCTCCATGGTCTGATCACTATCTCCCTATGGCTGGTCTTCCAACAGGCCCCCCACTGCTGGGATGAGGAGCCACTTAGATGGTTCCACCCCAGATGCCTGATGGACCCTGAGAGGTTCCAGGCGGAACTGGGGTTTTTCCTCTTCCCTTGCCCACAGCTCTGCCGAGGATCTGGTGCTGCTTGGCAACAGGCTGCCAGATGCCCTCGACAGGGTTGTCCCCATGCCCCTCACACGCCTGGATCCCGGATGGCTCCTTGGTATACCGAGGAGCTCCGGGAGATGAAGGCCGCGGAGGGGTTTAGAGAGCAGGTGGAGGTCCACCCGCCCCAATCCGACGAGCCCAGCTAAGAGCCCATATTAGACTTACCTGGTAGCTATGAGAGTGGCGAGAAGGTCTTATCCTCCACCTCATAGCGCCCCAGATAACCCCCCAGCCTCCCTGTTTCGGGCTACCCGCCTCCTTCAGACAGGGAGGGGGCGACCCATTGCGGGAAGGGCTGAGGAATTTGGTCAATATCTGTCGGATAAGATCGCTGGATTGGAGCGATTGTCCTCCTGATTTGCAGTGGTCTGAGGAACAGGATACAAGTAGTCTGGCCAGTGTGATCTGGGATGAGTTCGATCCTGTTTCGGGATGAAGTGGACAGGACTATGCGCGCTGAGTTCCACCACATGTTTGTTGGACCCGTGTCCTTCCTGGTTGGCTTATGCCTCCAGGGAGGTCACCTGTGTTGGCTCCGGCAGTTGTCAACGCTTCATTAAGAGAGGGTGTTTTTCCTCCGCCTTGAAGGAGGCGTGGTGAGACCTCCTGAAGAAGCCTGCCCTGGACCCGACTGTTAGACAACTGTCCAGTCTCCAACCTTCTGGCTAAGGTTGTTGAGAGTGTGGTGGCTCGGCAGTTTCCACTCTTCCTGGATGAAGCGGACTACCTGGATCCATACCAATCGGGCTTCCCACCTGTTTCAGCACGAGACGGCATTGGTCGCTCTGATGGATGATCTCTGAGGGGGACAGGGTTTTCCTCTGTCCTGGTCCTATTAGACTCTCAGTGCTTTCGATACCATCGACCATGGTATCCTTTTGCGCATGCCTGGGGGTTGGGAGTGGGGCACTGTTCTTCAGTGGTTCACCTCCTACCTCTCGGGCGGTCGCAACGGTGTTGGTGGGGGCAGAGGTCCACCCCAGGGTGCTCTTGTGGGTTCCTCAGGGTCGGTCCTCTCCCTCTTTTATTTAACATCTACATGAAGCCGCTGGGTGAGATCATCCGCGGGAGTGAGACCCAGCAGGATGACACCCAGCTGTACATCTCCACCCCAACCAGATCAGTGATGCCCTCTCCCTGATGACCCGTGTTTGGATGCACGGATTTGGATGAGCGGAACATGCTTTGACTCAACCCGCCAAGACTGAGTGGTGTGCATACCGCATCTCGCCCAGTCAGGAATATCCATCTTTGGCCATAGGGAGAGGTGTTGCCCCTGTGGATAGGGCTGAATCTGGGGGTCCTCCTGGATGTATGGCTCCGCTGGAGGAGCAGGTGGGGGCCGCTGCCAGGGGGCCTTGCCCAGCTCCGCCTTGTTCGCCAGCTTCGCCCATTTCTGGACCGAGATGCCCTGGCGACAGTCACTCATGCCCTTGTTACCTCTAGACTGACTACTGCAACGCCTTCTATTTAGGACTGCCCTGCATACCATCCGAGATTGCAGCTGGTGCAGAATGCGCGCTGGGTGGTGATGGGAGTTCCCGATTCTCCCATATTACCCTCCTGCGCTGCCTGCATTGGTTGCCGTTGCACCGGTGAGATTCAAGGTTTTGGTTTTAACATACAAAGTCCTTCACTTACATGGGTCCTCAATATTTAAGGGA
>SOZL01000277.1:0-13246 GCA_009733165.1 Naja naja | reverse complement strand
CCACATTGGACTAATCTTGCCAAGAAAAATGCAGCAATTTATCTAGTCTCTGAGAGCTGACATGATTGAACACAGGAAAGAAAGTCTTAAAAGTATTGTGGACTTGACTTGATATAAACTCACAGAGTTGGATGGCCATTTAAATTATTGGGTCCAGCTCCCTGCTCAGGATAATAATTTAAAACATTTTACATTGTTCTTGAAGCTTTGATGCATCATTTTGTGTGTGTGTGTGTGTGTGTGTGTGTGTATGTCCATTACTTTTCTGGCTAACTGGTTTCATTGCACTTTCTGCAAGGAAGTGCTTTCTGGAATTGAGTTTAAAAATGCTTTTCTAAAGCCATTATTATGTTGTGCAACAAGGTAGTATTCTGTCACTACTTAAATTTAGTGTAAAATAAGTTACACTAATTTAGTAAAGGCAGTTTGGAGGAATATTAACTGAAATGAAAGAGAAATAAACATTGGTGGCATGAGTGTTAACTTTCTAAGATCTGCAGATGACACCAGTCTACTACTAAAAAGGAAAAGGATATAAAATAATTTATCTAAAAAATAAAGACACGAAATAAAGCTGAATTCCATCTAAATATCAAGAAGACTAAAACAGCTGTAGATGATGACATGATGAAGAAATAACAAGAAATTGAATTGGTCAATGACTTTATTTTCCTTGAAATACAGTCTCTACGCACAAGAAATTGGACTTGAAGCTAAATGCTGAATATCCTTTGGGTGCACGGTAAATACTACTATACAGAAGGTCTAGAAAAGCAAGGGCATACATTTTAATATTAGGTAGAGAATAGTACAAAATTGTATTTGTATAAGCAGCTATGATTGTAAAAGTTGGATAATAATAAAAAAACAGATAGAAAATAGACTTATTCGAATTATGATTTTATGTCTACCACATATTATGGAAGGCAAAAATAACAATGATATTTTAGAATCGTCAAGACAGAAATATTACTGGAAATTAATATTAACAAGCTATAACTATTTTCCTAGGAAAAGTTGGAGATGCTAGGCTAGCAAAGAAAGATGATGTATCATAGAAAGATAGACAAGGCTAGCAAAGAAATACAGATATTGTATCATCAAAGAATGGTTTAAACATAGACATTTTATACACAGTAATAAAACACTAATAAGAATGGAGAAATTATAAACTCTGAAAGGCAGATGTGACTGAAAGATGAAGAGAAAGAGAAGAGATTTGGGTAATTATATTGTTCTCATGGTGCATACAGATTAATTATTTTATTAGTTCTTTGCAACCTTTCCAGGAATTCTAAATTTATGGGATTTTAAAAAAGACTTTGAATTTGGCTTGTATTTCAGTTGTGACTGTCCTTTTTCAAGATTCTTTGCCAAGCTGCTTGCCTTTCCTTACATCTTCCCAGAAGTACATAGAACTAATAGTTTCCAATAGTTTCTGCATAACAGTTCATGCATTTAATGATTCTTATTAATAATTGCTCAACTATCATTGCTGAAACTTTCTATGGAGTTATTAGCCATCATTTATCACAGCCTGACCGAACAGTCAGCAAATCTAGAGTTTTGAAAAAAATCTTAATTCTTTGAGAAGATGAGTTATCAAAAATTCCAAGGTGAGAAGGAAAAGGAGGAAGAATTCAGTGACTGAGAGGCTTATTTTCATTCAACTTGTTACATGGCCTTTGTTGGTCCTATTTCATCTGGGTAGGATAAAGTCAAATAATAATAATAATAATAATAATAATAATAATAATAAATAATATATTAGACTTGTATGCCCCTCTCTCCCTAAAGACTCAGGTCGGCTCCAATGATTGGATCATCTCCAATGATTTGGAGAAGCCAATGTTCTTGGATTCATGCTTATTTCCTATACTTCCAAGCAATCCTTATTTCAGTTTCCCAATATTTCCCTTATATGTATTCCAAGCCATTCATTTACAGACTGACTTTTTCCCTCTAGGATCCTAGTTTCATTTGTTAAAAGTTATTCCCAGTCTCTCAACCTTTCTCACAATCTTTTCCTCCTCCTGAATTAGTTGTAGAAAAAGGGGCAATGGAAAGAAACCCTTCAAGTTCCAAAGTCATTTGATACTTTAACACAGATGCTCTTGTGCCTATTCTTGGGTAATTTGGCAGGTTTCTTACCTGAGAAGCTTTTTTGCATCAACCTAAAAGTATAATTCTACTGAAATGAATAGCATTAAAATGATTTTACTGTCTGTGGATCCTGCTTTAAAATATATTGACTTTAATAGAGTAGTATCTTTAGAGATAAACTTGTTCATGAGGAAAGCAACATTTTGGAAAAAAAAATACAAAGAACAGTCTCTTTTCAAAATGCGGTCTTTTTCCAGTGCAAAGAAACAGGCATGCTATTATTTGCTGCTATTTTTAATGATTTCTAGATGACAAATATAGCTTCCAAATTCAGCATCTTTCAACTGTAGATTATAGTAGATAAAATCTGCTTTACTGTGACAAACAAGCAGATGCCAAACAATTCAAGCGTAGTGAGAAAATTAATGATTTGAGAAAATAAATGCCTAGAAAGAAAGAAAAGGGAGGATTAAAAAAAAGATTGACAACTTGGCACATCCTCTTACTTGAGCAAAACTGTTATTGCAATTTTGCTATCATGCTCAATGCAAATTAGGTAATATTTTAGCAGTAACTTAATTTGTATACTGCCCCAATCACTTCGCTCTTTGCATGTACACAACTGTATAGACACTAATATATATTTGTGCCTTCAACTTATTGTTGGCTCCTGGTGACCTGTGCAGTTTTCTTGGCAACATAGAAATGGTTTCCTAAGTCCTTTTTCCTGGGGCTGAGAGGCACAACATCCGATGGCTATGTGCCCAATGCACACAAGAATTCAGAGTTTATAAGTTTTAGTCCAGTGCCTTTAACCATTACACATACGATGCATAATCCAACATCATATGGTAGCTAAAATAGATACAATGCAGTAATGTAATTTCAACAGAATGAAAAAAATTAGGATATTTCTGATATAAAATCCCAATAAAGAGGCAACAACTTACTTTGTGGTTTGCTTAACATGTTTGTCTTACTTCTTATTTTCAGAATGACAGACACTTTTCTTACTGGACCCACTGTGTTTCTTTGAATTCCTCCAGCCCTTTTAATGATATATCAGTCATAGATACCTTCAGCTTGCAACAAGTAGTTAACCTTAGCTTATACAACAAAGACTAAGGCTAGCTAACCTGAGTATACTTGGATAGAGAACACTAGATAATCCCAAGATGTGGGCTAGATTAGTAGAAAGGAAAAGTAACATTTTGGAAGAAGACAATGACCATCTGCTTCCATACTATCCATACTGTCAAGAAAGCTGCATTACCAGGATCTGAGCTTGACTCAAGGGAGTCTTTCTCTTTTTAATCAATCTGCTATTATCATGAATACACAAAAACTGCAGGTTTTCCCCTGAGTTTGTTTTGTTGTGTAATTATGGAATTGAGACATAATGTTTTATTTCTATAGTGCATGTGAAAAACAGAAGTGAATCACTTTTATAACCTACTCTACTGTCTTCCTCAAATATTCATATTATTTCCTTATGCTCTTGTTATTACCAAGAATTGTTTTATTAGTGAGATGGCAGCATAGGAATTCAATAAAAAAAACAAACATACAGTACATACAGTATATATACATACATACATATACACACACACATACCAAACTGTTGATAAGCAAGAATTACGATATTTGAATTTTAATTTTGCTTCTCTCAGGATATTTATTTTAAAATGTTAATTCTAAAGATACCATAGATCACAGAAAGTTTCAAATAGGTTTCCACACATTATTTTGCTGGGACAGAGACCATACATGTCAACACTATTCTGTATTATTTTGAAGAAATTCATATACACCATCAGTGCTCACTGGCTGTCAAAATATCATTCTGATGTATTGGTTTCTTATGTGGCCCACAGAAAACCCTTGAAATTAAGGATGTAGCTCTCAACTATTCCCCAAGCTATCATCTCCTTCATAAATCAAAGCTGTCATGCCATTGTCTCCTGGTGTGAACCAAAACTCTTTAGATAATTTCTTTCAACAGCTCAGACAAGCTGAGCTACATAATGGGAAACTTAAAGCATCTTCTTTGCCCTTGGCCCAGAATGAGTAACAAACCTTTGGAAGGGATGCATAATCAGAGGTTCTGTTTTGTTTCTCATATATGAGTGGGTTAAAGAATCTCTGTTTGTATTTTAACTTGTAATTCAACAGGGAAAGTTAATCATGTTGTTCTTTTCAACTAAGTAAAAAAGAAGCTGGAATGAGAGAAATACATAGTTTCCATCTGGTGCACTGGACTACAACACTAATAAACCTCAACCAGTGTAGACAATGAGGAAAGATTCTGTGAATTGCAATCACAAGTGTATGGAAATGATATATTGCCTACCACCTGCCTTAAGACAGACTACACTTCATACTTCCCCAAAGGAAAGTGAATTTAAAATAAACCATGTTCTGGGAAAATGTGTATGTGTGTGTGTGTGAGAGAGAGAGAGAGAGAGAGAGAGGCACACACAGAGAGAGATTTTATGTGCAATTACCAACTTCCTCACTTTGTCAGTCCAAATAAAATATCCTGACGGATAAGTGTGCAAATATATATATATAACACACTCTTAATGTTGGGCTTTGAAGAAACAGGATAAAAAGAATATTGACACTTTTAAACTTTGGTATTGGAAGACATTTTTGAGATTACTAGAAAACAAATGAATCATCAAAGAAATCTATTCAGAGTTCAATAGGTTCAAATTATCCTGCTTCAGACACATTGTGTGAAGACCTAGCACTAATGCCAGAAATATGGACAGAAAGAGAAGAAAATGACCAGCAGCAAGGTGGTTATCTTGGTGGTCAGTTACAGTGATGATTGGAAGACCTGAAGGACCAAGTAGGTTGTCATGGAGAAATGTATTTATGTGGTCACTTAGAGTCAACAATGACTTGATGGCATATAATCAATCAAACAATATCAGTGTGTATCTGCTAGAAACAAACTTCAATAATGAGGTTGGGCCATGACAAAATAATAAAATAATAACATTAATGATGTGAGTAATTACAATATTAATTAGTTTTAATTACCAGAAAATTAAGTACCCCAATTTTTAAATTAATGGATAACCACTTGAACATAGTTTGAATAATAGTTCTGTCTCACAAACTGTTAGACAATGATACATAAGCATATAAACACAACTTCCTCTTTCCCCTTTTAGTGTGAACAGCAACAAGAAAATAAAAACTAGGGTGGAGTAAAGGGTAAGAGGAAAGAGAAGCTATAATGTCAGAAAGATAAAAGTACATAGAAACAAGCCAAGGAGGAGAAGACAGAAAACAGGAAAATTTGATTGTTTTTTTTAAAAATATTTAACAATTCTAATGTCTCACATCTTCCCTACAAGATGGGCAGTTTACAGGTTATAAAACAAGTAAAAATAGTTAAAACATTAAAGCAACACAGAATTAAATTATTATTAAGAACTGTACTGAAACTGAAATAAGAAAGCTAAGAACTGGATGGAATAGTGATGAGGTCTTCTCCTCCTGTCAGCCACCTCCAGTGTTGAGTACCTCCCTATGGAGTCCCAGGCTAGCTAGCAAAATCAAGTTAGATACCCTTCCAGAAAGTCAAAAAGGAGGGGCAGTTCTCACCACCGATGATAGAATGTTCCACAGGATGGGCAGTGGTGGGATTCAAATTTTTTTACGACTGGTTCGGTGGCCATTGCTTGGTGGGTGTGGCAGGGGAAGGTTACTGTAAAGTCTCCAGTCAGAGGTGGTATTTGCCAGTTCTCGAACTACTCAAAATTTCTACTACCTCTCCAGAACTGGTAGAACCTGATGAATACCATCTCTGAGGATGGGGCCTTAATCAATGGAAGAACTCTACCTCACCAATTCACAGGTAATTATTTGGGAAGGATAGAATAATTTGCCTTCTGATAAATGCAACAGTTTTCAATACTTTACAGCTATTTTCTATAATAATTACTTTCACCTGAAGGAGGAAACTTAGTGATACTGCCACTCAAGGTCTAATTTATAATACAGTATGTGAAATGATGAATTCTCATTCAGGCTTGGATACCAAAGGTGATGGGATTCTTGTCAACCTGCTGTTTTGAAGATACAAGGACTAATTAGTCTTAGAAGAAACCCAGCTATAGGTATGAAAGAGGAATATTCTACAAATAAATGGGATTCGTATACTGAAATTTGGAATATTAATCATCCTAGTTAACCAGATAATTTTTATCAACTCAGCATTTATTAGATCTGTGAGCATCTACTGCAGAAAATAATAGAAATAAAGGTCAAATTTGGAAGTCTGAAAATATAACACTTAAAGCTGTTCACAGTAGGTTTTGTGAATAAGCAAATGGAAAGGATGCATTTGAGAGCGGCAAAAAACCCATCTATGATAGTGGGAGGGAAATCTTTGGGTCCTCAGTCCTTCTCTTCATTAGACTAGACATACCCAGTTCTCTTAATTGTTCATCATATGGTTTAGCCTCCAGAGACTTTATTATCTCTGCTGCTCTTCTCTACACTCCTTCTGGGATCTCAACATCTTTTTTTTTATTTTAGTGACTAGAATTGGATGCAGTATTCCAGTGCAATATTATCACTTGATCTTGAAACTATCTCTGATAGTGATCTTGAAACTATCTCTGTGCTGATGTAGTCAAGGAATGCATTACCTTTTTTGGCAGGTGCAGCACACTGCTGGCTCTCTACTAGGATACCTAAATCTCTCTCATAGCTACTACTGTTGGGCCAGGTACTATCTATTCTGTGCCTGTGAATTTGGTTTTTGTGCCTATGTGTAGAACCTTACTTTACTCACAGGTCAATTGCAGTGTCCAGTATTAAGCCTGTCAAGATCCTTCTGAATCTTGAATCTATCTCCTAAAGTATTAGCTATTCCTCTCAGCTTGATGTCATATGCAAATTTGATCAGTTCCCCTTCTATTCCATCACCTAAATCATTTATGAAGATGCTGAAGAGTACTGGGCCTAAAACAGAACCTTGTGGTACCCCAATGCTGACTTACTAATGTAGATATGGTTCAATTGAGGACCATACACTAAGTGTAGATTGTGAGCCAGTTGCAAATCCTTCTGGTGGTGGTATTCTACTTACCAAAAAGTAGGTTGTGGTCTACTTTGTCAAATGCCTTTCTAAAGTCTAAGTAAACTATGTCCACAGCATTTCCCCAATTTGCTAATTTAGCCACATTGTCAAAGAAGGCAATAAGGATTGTCTGGAATAATCAGTTTTGACAAAACCATGCAAAACCATTTCTAGGTGTTTGCTGATGTCTTTTCCAAGGATGTTTGGTGTCTTGTTTCCTGGTCCCTTTTGTAGATTGGTCGACAGTTTTCTGCATACACCCCCCTTTTGTAGATTGGAACCACATCAGCTCTTTTCCAGTGCTCCGCTATTTCCTTAATGCTCCAGGAGCTTTGAAATATTTTGTTCAATGGTTCTGAGATCACATCTCCAGCTCCTTCATAACCCTGGGGTGTAATCCATCTGGTCTTGGTAATTTGAACTAATCTAGATTTCACAATTTAGACAGGGTGTCAAACTTCGTGCCCATGGCCCGAATGCTGGCCACCCCCACCCCCAGTTTAGCAAAGGGGGAAAGTTGTGATATGTCATGTGATGACTATGTGCCACAGGTTTGACAGAACTAAGTTCTTTACCTCCTCTTTCCTATTTTGACTTGCATTAGCAATAGCAATAGCATTTAGAGTTATGTACTGTTAAGTTTGCATGAAGAGTCAGACGCGAGGAGTTCCAGCAAAGACTTTATTAGTGACTACAGCTCGAATGGACCCGTCCTGGCTTGGCTACGGCTGCTTCTTATAGCCTGCAGCCGTAGCTGCCAGCCAATGGGAGTGCAGGGATTCTTCCCGCACTATTTAAACCAATACCATTTGACATTTTACAAGAACAGTTCAAATAAACCAATAACATTCAAACCTACATACATAACACCCCTCCCCACTAGGTTCAGTCCATACCAAACCCCAACCTATCTAATGTATTCCTTTAAATAGGTGGGGCTCTTACGTGTACGTTGAGACCTTCGTGGTTCAGAAGCTTTAACGTTCTCACCCAGTGAGAGAGGAAATGTGTCTGCTGACATTTCCCTGTTGGGACTTCCTGTGAAAGGAGACCCTGTTGAATTGTTAGAATCTGGTCTCTCCTCCCAACCCATCTCCATTCCAATGTCAGCACCCAAGTCAGGTAGTGATGTGCAATCTTCCACTTCTAAGGATGGATCTTGGCTTTGTGACAGGGTTCGGGATGGTTCCTGTCGCAATGGCTCGTTACACATGGGGTTGATTCCTGTTTGCTGATTTTCCTCCTGTTCCCCCTTCCCCCTAGAAGAAACATCAGGTGAGGGACCTAGAGGGAGACAGGGGCGATGTTCTTGAGGGACCCTGGATCTAAGTTGGTCAATGTGCCTGCTCCAGAGAAGGCCATCCTCTGTTTGTACCCTGTAAGAACGAGGGCCTGTGATGTGAGTTATTTCAGCAGGAATCCACAAAGGGTCACCTAGAAGGTTCCTAGCATAGACAGAATCTCCCACACTAAAAGAACGAACTTTGGAAGTGGAATCCAGTGGTGCGTTGGGTGCGTAAGTGGGATGGAGGCGGTCAAGGGAAGACCTAAGTTTCCTGCCCATCAACAACTCTGCTGGGGACAAGTTAGTTGATGGGCTAGGAGTGATGTGTTGAACACTAAGAAGCTTTTCAAGCTTCTCAGTGATGTCCCCAGGACCCAGCTGCTGAAGCTTCTCTTTGGTAAAGCGTACCATGCGTTCAGCCCGGCCGTTGGCAAGGGTGCCCAGGGGCAGTGAGGGCATGTCTGATGCCCTGTTGAGCTAGAAAGGATTCAAAAATGTTAGATGTGAATTGAGGGCCATTGTCAGAGACAAGGACATCTGGTAACCCATGGGTTACAAACAATTTTCTGAGCTGCTTGATAACAGCCTCAGTAGTAGTGGATGTCATTGGAATTACCTCTAGCCATTTGGAGTATGCATCTACTATCACTAGAAAAGTGTGCCCTCTTGTAGGGCCTGCAAAATCAATGTGGATTCTAGACCATGGGCCCCTAGGACATTCCCATTCCTGTGTGGGGCGTGAGGTGGGGCAGGTCTGACTACCTGGCAATTGGGACAAGAGGCTACCCAGTTTTCAACCATTTTGTCAATACCTGGCCACCATACATAACTCCTGGCCAAACCTTTCATCCTTACAATCCCAGGATGACCCTCATGTAACATTTCCAAAACCTCCCTTTGCAGTTTTGCAGGAATAACCACCCTGTTACCCCACAAAATACATCCTCTTAATACAGATAATTCAGTTTGCCTGGACTTAAAAGGTTGGGCAAGGTGAGGTAGATCTTGAAGAGGCCAACCTTTCTTAATCCAGCCCATAACAGGTGCCAACACAGCATCTTTGGCAGTTTCTTTGGCAATCTCAGCAGCATGGACTGGAAGCTTAGCAACGGTCTCCAGGAAAAGGTGTGAGTTTCAAGTTCAAAGTCCTCCTTGTGGCAAGGTAGTGGGCAACGACTCAGTGCATCAGCATGTCCAATGTCCTTGCCAGGCCTGTGAATCAGTTTGTAGGAATAGGCTGCAAGAAATTCAGTCCACCTCAGCATTCTTGGTGACAGGATATTAGGTGTAGGTTTGTCTCCTGCCACAATGCCTAGTAAAGGTTTGTGATCTGTAACAATGGTGAATGACCTGCCATACAGATATTCATGAAATTTCTTAACAGCTGCAACAACTGCTAAAGCCTCCTTGTCCAATTGGCTATAATTCCTCTCTGCTTTGGACAGCGTGCAGAGTAAATGCAATTGGGGCTTCCCGTCCATTGGGAAGCCTGTGACTCAAAACCCCCCACTCCAAAAGGGGATGCATCACAAGTCAGAACAACAGGTAAATTCTCAGAGAATTGTATCAACACAGCATCAGACGTGATTAGTCTCTTAATACTGTTAAATGCTGACTGTTCCTTCCGCCCCCAGATCCAAACAGCATTCTTATCAAGTAGGCGATGTAAGGGCTCAGCAATAGATGCTTTGTGAGGTAGAAACATGTGGTAAAAGTTAATAAGTCCAAGGAAGGCTTGCAAATCTGCCTTGCATCGAGGTTTAGGGGCTTCATTGATTGCTTTAACCTTGGCATCAGTAGGATGGATGCCATGCTTGTCAATCATATACCCCAGGAACTCAACTCTGTCTGTTTTGAGTGTACATTTGTCTTCCTTGACTTTTAAACCCGCTTTTCTGAATCTGGTAAGGACTTCTCTGAGTCTTTCTTGAAGCTGAGTGTCATTTTCAGCAGAGATTAATACATCATCAAAATAAGGCACTACCCCTGGCAGTCCTTGCAACATTCTTTCCATAAGGCTCTGAAAAATGCCAGGTGCCACGCTTACTCCAAATTGTAGTCTTTTACATTTGAAGGCACCTCTATGGGTCACAATTGTTTGTGCCTCTGCAGTGGCATCATCAACTGTTAATTGTTGATATGCCTGAGCCAAATCCAGTTTAGCAAATACTGTACCCCTGCCAAGGGAATGGAGCAGATGATGCACAACTGGTACAGGATATGCGCTCTGCTGCAGCGCATGGTTAAGTGTCCCCTTGTAGTCACCACAGATTCTCACTGACCCATCAGCCTTGACTGGTGTGACTATGGGTGTTTCCCATCTGGAGTGGTCAGTAGGCTCTAAAACCCCTTGAGCAATGAGTTTATCTAATTGTGCATCAATTTTTCCTTTAAAGCAAATGGGACCCTCCTGGGCTTTAAACGAATTGGGGGCACCTTGGGGTCTAGGCTGAAAGCAATAGGGGTCCCCATATACTTGCCCAGTCCTTCGCTGAAGACCTCTGGAAACTCAGACTTCAAGGACTCTTCCCAGTCAGAACTGCTCACGTGATGGATGCCAGTCACCTCGATGCCAAGTGGCTTGAACCACTCAAGTCCCAGCAAACTTGGGCGATCCTTGTCCACGATGGTCAGGGGCAAACGCTTGGTGTGGCCTTTAAACTGCACGTTGAAATCTCTCGCCCAACTACTGGAATCTTGTTCCTTGGTAGTCTTTGAGAGTCAGTGCTTGCTTCTGGAAATGCTTTTTCTGAATTTTGGGAAAGAGTCTGTGGATAGTGTCCCATGACACCATAGATAAATAAGAGCCTGAGTCCACTTCCATTTGGCAAGGTCTTCCTTCAATAAACACCTTCACATGAACTTTTCTGCTTTTTAAGGTGAAGAATGACCAATAGTGATTGTTTGGTGTGTTTCATTCTTGCCATTTGCTTCTAAATTTCGCCCCATTTTTTCAATGAAATTGTTGGGCTTAAAGTCTCTATCAGGGAATTTCTTCCTAGCTGGTGGAGTTCTGGATGATTTGCAGACTCTGGCTATGTGACCCCGTTTCTCACAACGTAGGCAAATGGAGTCAAAGAACTTGCAATCAGTGCGGGGTGGCCCCCCACAGCCTCTGCAATAGAACCCTTGCCTGTTCTTCCCAGAGTCTTTTCTTTTCTTTCCATTCTGAGTTTAAAAATCCCCTCTCTGCCTCACTGCCATCAGAATCAGAGTCTATTTGTTCGCAATGAGTAGATGTGGATTTATCCCCATCAGAATGGCTTGAGGCCTGGCTTGAGGCCTTGTTAATCTTTTTCATGGCCGCTGCTGAGGACTTGGTGGCTTCCGCTGAAACAGCTTCTTCAATGGCCTCTTTAAACGTGATCTTAGGTTTCATTAATAGTTTGCTTTGTAAAACCTTATCCTTAAGGCCTAAAACAAACCGATCACGCATGGCCTCTTCTAAGTTGGTAAAGTCACAAGCACCCCAATGTCCCTTAAACTTGCCACGAAGTCATTAACATTCTCGCTATCCCCTTGATCCCGACGGTAAAATTCGTGTCTCTTAATGAGGCACGATACTTGTGGGGCGTAATGGGCTCTCAAAAGTCTTTCTAATCGGGCCATTCCATTACCTTCAGCTCTGCTGCTCCCGCCAACGCCTTCGCCATTTTGAAGACTGCCGGACCGCAGTGCGTGAGAAAGACCGCCCTCTTCCGTCTCTCGGGATGCCGGCGAGATCGTTCCCCTCCAGGAACATGTGGAAACGATCCGCATACGATTCCCAGTCTTCCGTCGCCGGATCGAACGGTGCTGGGGGTGTTCAGCGCAGCCATCTCGCTCAGTTGCTTGTTCGTCGCGTCGTCTTCTCTTCAGGGAAATCCCACCTTCGCCGCCAGTGTTAAGTTTGCATGAAGAGTCAGACGCGAGGAGTTCCAGCAAAGACTTTATTAGTGACTACAGCTCGAATAGACCCGTCCTGGCTTGGCTACGGCTGCTTCTTATAGCCTGCAGCCGTAGCTGCCAGCCAATGGGAGTGCAGGGATTCTTCCCGCACTATTTAAACCAATACCATTTGACATTTTACAAGAACAGCAACATTCCCCACATAACTCAACAACAACATATAAATACTTTAAAAAAATTAAAACTAAACAAGCCAAGGACATATTACGAAATACAAAGAAAAACCAGCCCACCCGAGGGTCACAGCCCGGTTGGTTTTAAACAACCAGGTCTTCAGGTCATGGCGGAGGTGCGGGGTCGGGGGCCAGGCGGTAGCTCCAGGGGAAGTTGATTCCAGAGGTTCGGGACGCGACAGAATAGGCACGTCATCGGGGGACCGCCAGCCGGCATTGCCCGGCCGATAGATAGAATGAATATTTACCAAAAAAAGCCTTTACTGGATGATTGATTGGCCCCCACCATGTCTTTGCAATAGAGCTTACATAGGGTTGCCTCTGAAGACTACTTTAAAATTTTAGTTGGTTCAGAATTAAGTAGTCCACATTCTGTTTGCTAAAAGCTAATTCAGTAGCATATCTCTTATGTTTTGGACATATCATTGGGCCAATAAGTTTCCAAATGCAATCTAAGAAGATGGTTTTATTTCACTTGTAAACTGCTAAATCGCTTGGGTTCAAGCTTATTTTGATATTGTCTCATTTTGATATTGTCTTTACCAAAATGTATATGCAGTGCAGCAAAACTATTTTGGATTTCCCTCTTTGGAAGGTTAGAAGGAATTGGAAACCTAGAACAACATTTCTTGTTGA
>SOZL01000276.1:0-19105 GCA_009733165.1 Naja naja | reverse complement strand
TGCCTGATGAACCAATAAAAAGACTGTATAGATGCTTTAGGAGTTGATCTGTCTGCTTTATACCCATCCAGAGCGTAATAAGCAGAACAGAGTGCTTCCTGCTCAGCAAAACATGTGAATAATCTTGTGCAATTCAAGTAAGTTTCTCTGACGAGCAAACGTAAGTGGCAGCAATTAACAATATCTGCCTTCTTCAACAGTTGAAAGTTGGTAGATCAAAAAGAAAAGAAAAGAAAAACCAACTGCCATGGGCTGTGCTCAATGTAAAGATGTGTCAGTACAAAACTGAAATAGATAGATCCTGACGATAAAGAATCTAGCCACCCTTTATATAAATTGTCAGAATAAACTAGACAATCAGAAATGACAGCAGTGGAATTTCAGCAATCTGATTTACCTGTCGCAATGCAAAAAGCCATTACAGCACAAAAGAAAATGTATTATAGTTAGGAAGATCAGAACCCAGTTCAAATTCCTGTTCAATCATTAAAGTAATTAGCTGGGTTTTTGTAGGGATATATGAAAATAAAACATTACTCTGAACAATTTCATGATACGCGACACACACATGCACATCCATCCCATGAAAATGCTCAAGGTAATGGAGTGTATATTAACATATATACTGTATATATTGTAAATAATGTTATAGTTCTATACTGCTGTACAATAGTGGAAGAACAAGACACTGCACTGTAAAAAGAATTGTAATAGGTTTTATTTTCATTACAATCCAACAATGTTTTTATTTTATTTATATAATCTATATATGCCTCTAACCAAGATTCAAGGCAGCTCACAGCATAATAAAAATAACAAAAGTCCAAAATATTCAGCATGTAAAATGTCATAGTTTTGCAATATTATGAAACATACCAACAATAACATCAACGATCAGACGGCCAATGAATTGCTATTCTTAAATTGCAGGCTTTTCATTTCTTTAAAAGACTTTTATGGCTGCTTGTCTCATTTAATGCTTCTAAGAGGCTCACAAAAATCCATAAAACCAAAACAGACCCCAGGCACCAGACAATCTCCACTCAACTTCATCGTAGCCTAATGTTTGGGGAAAGAGCCAGATCTTGACAGACTCGAAAAACTGTCTAAATATTAAAAGGAAGGAACAATTCTAACTTCAGGGAGCAAGTTGTTCCATGTCCTGGTTGGGGGCTAATATTGAGGAGTAGGTACCTACCTCTTTCTTGACCACCGATATTAAACGGGGATTCTGCAGATGGTCCCAAATGTAAGATGGTCCCTAAAGTTATAATGGGCTTTGTAAGTAATAACCAGCTCCATATAAAAGGGCTCAGTATCTAGTCTTTGAATATAGAAAACTTAAAAGTAAGCACCATGATTGAAACATAGCAGGCCCTTTATGTTTAGTGAAGATTTCCTCCCTGTCGGCTCTAGAATTGCAGCTTAATATGACTAAAATTTTCCCATTAAGTGACATATGCATGAAATAAAAACCTGCACTGACATAGGCTCCTTGCCAGTATACTACACCAAGTATACTACTAACTGTCAAGCTCCACTATTAGATCTTTGCTACATAGGACTGAAAGCAAGGCACAGTTCTGACCCAAATTCTTGTAGCATTGGCCTAAGCAAATGCAAAGCACACCAAAATAGAATGAACTATTAATCTAATAATATCTCAAACATCAAACATAAATCATAGATACTCCCTAAAGAAAAAGAGTTTGCACTTTCACAAAAATGAAGAACCTATAACTCTCAGATACTGATGACTAACAACTCCAGCATCCCTTACTACGGTATTGACATGCTAACCAAGGATGTTTGGGATATAGTTTGCCAAAATTAAGAGGCATTCAAACTCTTATTCTAGCATTATATACAGTATATTAGAAAGTTGTTTTCAGAAGATATCCAACAACTCTATTTTAAAATGGGAAGTAATCAATAATTGACATTTTTATTTCCCTGACTCTGAATCCAATTAATTTAGGGGTACTATTTTAAAATAATTTAATATTGACCCAACTTTTTTATAAAGCAATTTTCATCAAATTGCTCCCACTGTTATGCCTATTTACCTATATAATTTACCTTTATTCTTGTTTGCTTCTGTATAAGAAAATCCTGCAGATTGCCCTGTTTTCCGGCCAAAGAGTCCCCAGAGATTAGGGCCTGTCTTGTGTTTTCCACCTTTTTCAACCGTGTGGCATAGTGAACATTTCTGAACAAAGATCTTTTTACCCTTTTCAAAATCACCCATGGTAATCTGTGGAGGGAAATGAATAGAAATGAAAGTCTGACGTGTTTTAAACCATTATTTTAAACGTATCTACTTCCAGCAAAAAACATCAATCACATGATTATGGGATGCTGCAAATGATCATGGGTTTGTTGCAAAGTGCTCAAAATGCAGTCGTGGTTGCAAGGAAGGAAACAGTTGTCAGAACTTTGAATCCAGGTTATTTTGGGTCTGTGGTAACTTTGAATATTGTTAAGTTGACATTTGTATGTCGAGGACTACTGTAAACAATAGCATTTGATTCTGAATATAGATATGTAGGAAGATGCCCTATTGTCAGATTGTTGATATAACTAGTTCATAATTTTCAAAACCAACAAGATGCTATTTTCCAGGGTTTCAGAATAGTTTTTTCTTAGAAATCTCCAAATACTAGGTTTTCCCCCATATGTGAACTATTATTTAGTTATATAGTATTTTTAAATTACTCATCATTCTTGCAGGTGCCAAAGCAATGTGGTGTATGATTAAAAGGGCCTTGGTGGCTCAGGCTGTTAAATGCCTGCACTTAAGTTCCAGCTGCCTACAATTACTGTAGTCTCAAATCCCACCAGGCTCAAGGTTGACTCAGCCTTCCATCCTCTCGGGGTAGGTAAATTGAGGACCCAAGATTGTTGGGGGCAATAAGCTGACTTTGTAAAAATGCCGCTTAGTAATAAGCAGGCATATACAATGGAATGAAGGCTATTGCTGAGCACACTGGGTTGTATCCCAAAAATTGTAAGCCCTGAGTCTTCGGAGAAGGCGGCATATAAATGTAATTAAAACAACAACAACAACAACAATAATAATAATAAATTATTGTTGCCTTAATTGCACATTGCTTCTCTTCTTGGAAAAAAAATCAACCTGAAAATCTTAAGTACAAGGTGATAAATTGCCAGTTTTTTATACCCTAATAGCCTGTGTGTAGAAGCATTTTTACTTGGTATCCGGATCTTGATAATGTAGAGAAATCCGGGGCTTCCCAGGATACATAGTCCATAACATTGGCACAGTAAGATACCACTGTAAAGAAAGGTTCCTTGAGAAAAGGTTAAATTTGAAATACAAGTAGTCCACAATTGAGCCCAAAATTTCTATTGCTAATCAAGACAGTTTTAAGTGAATTTTGCCTCCCACATTTTATGAACTTTCCTGTCACAGCTGTTAAGTGAATCACTGCAGTTGTTAAGTTAGTAACATAGATTTAGACCTTGTTCATCGGAACGTTGCAAAAGGTGATCCCATGACCCTGGGACACTGCAACTTCATAAATACATGCCAGTTGTCAAACGTCTGAATTTTGATCACATGACCATGGGGATGCTGCAATGATCATCAGTGTGAAAAATGCTCATTAGTCACTGTAACTTTGAACACTCACTAAACAAATGCTGCAAATTGAAGACTATCTGTATGGCTTTCCCAAAGTTACAACTGTTAAAACAGTAATCGGGTTTTTTTTCATTTTAATAATATTAAAGTTGAAATAAATTAAATGAGTATCTACTCTTTCAATCAACAAAATATAGCTTGAAGTGAGAAATACCAACAGTATTAATACAAAGGTAATGTGGAAATAAATGTGAAGTGAAATATAGCTTATTCAACAAGTAATTCGAAGATATTTCTTGAAGTGTATGTATTCCAAAGGAATCCCAGTTCTTCAAATGAGTATGCAAAAAGATTGGGACAAACAAGATATTAAAAAAATCTAATTGTGTATATTTATTTTTGAAGTGCCTACAAGCTATTAACTGCAAGAATAAAAGTAGTAATACTGGTACACAGTACATATAAATCCATAATACAATTCAAGGGATTTTTTGCAATTATAATTTCACAGTCTGAATGTAAAACAGAGAAAGAATTATTTAGAGTTTTTCCTATTCCTACTATTATATGTTTTAAATTTATACTTATCCTCCTGGAAAATTGATTTGCAGTTAAGTTTCTGAATTAATTTGCAGTTGTTTCTGCTATGTGCTTTTAACTACAAAATAAGTGTTTAGGATTGAGCCCATTATATATGTGAGGATTCAAGTCACAGGTCTTGCTTAACTCACAAGCTAAGCAGGGTTGAGTCTGGTTCAATGGGAGACTTCCGAGAAATTCAAGAGCTGCAGGTTAGAATGGAAAGTAAAAGAAAAAAAATGTAAACACGGTGGTAAGCTGCTTCTGAATCATGCCAAGAAAGCTGTATGGCTGTGTCCATGAAATTAATAAGAGTCAAGCTAGACTCAAAATTTACCTCAGAAAACAAAGATATTGCTCCAACACAGGCAATGTAAAAGAACTGAAAACTGTATGAAGGAAATTGTAGTTAAAAATGAGAAAATAGATTTCAAGAAGCATCTTACTCACATTAAAATATCTTTAAATACATGTACACAGGGATCATCTTTAGAGAACTTGATGGACTTTATGGGGAAAAGAAATTGAAAAATGACTGTGCTTACTGCAGAAGACATATAATAGGTACTGGGGTTAAAGAGAGTATATTGCCAGTCTGAGGCAAATAGCATGACTAGAGATGTGCCCTGACCAAAACAATCATATTGCTACATTATTATTATTATTATTATTATTATTATTAATAATAATAATTAATTAAATTTATATCCGCCCACTTCCCCAGCGTGGAAGCAAAAAAAAAAGCCCTGTTCATCTAATCTTTTAACAAAACACTGTAATCCATCCCTAAAACCATTCTTGATTTTTGAGGACAGAAAAGTGACTAGTGTAGCATGTTTTAAAAAATGGTTTGGGGAAATGGGGCTATGAAGTTATCGAACAATTTAAAGCCTGTTCTGGGCAAATTGGGAAAGGATTTTGAATAACTCTTTAAATGGCTAAGTCCCATTATAAAGGACAACTTGGCTTTCATGTAGGTTAAGCCCTATCTTCCTTTCAAAATTCTGTAACAGTGGATTCTTAGAAAACTTTCACATAATTCCTTTCCACAGTCTCCTGAACAAATGTCACAACGTTGTAATTAAGGAATGGTCCTCTTTTAATTTGATAATTGGTTACATAAAAAAATACCTAGACAGTTTTCACAACTAAAAGTTGTGCTCGGATAGCTATTCAATGTTTAATTGTGGGAAAAAAGTTGAAGAAAATAATTAGAAAAGTTAAAAATAAAGCTTCCACTATTTTATTATCTTTACATTTGGCTTTTTGACTGTTTTTAAGGCTGTAGGAAACAACAACTGAATGAAAAATTGCTGGTGACCTTCTACCGCTGCACTATAGAGAGTATTTTAACTTACTGCACCTGTGTATGGTTTACTAATTGCACAGTGGCAGACTGTATGATGCATACTGAAGATAGCATTTAATTTCGTTGTACGAGGTGCAATGACAATAAAGTAAACTAAACTACAGTGGAACCTTGGGTCACGAACGCTCCTGTTCGAACCAAATCAGGTGGTGAACAAAAAATCAGGTTATGATTCAAAAACCGGGTGGTTAAAAAAAATGGCGCAGAAAGATTCCCTTTCCACGCTGATTTTCGCTCCATTTTTTTTATCTGCATATGTGCACTTGGTTGTGCTTCCAGACATGACCAAATCGGGTCACGACCAGAGTCCGAGAACGGATTAAGGTTGCAACCCGAGACTCCACTGTATAGGGTCCAGTTAACATTGTCATAATTTTTAAAAAGGTAATATAAACCTATAAAGGAATTAGAAATAATCAAGATAAGGAAAATCTTGAAAAAGTGTATTTTAAGCATTTTAACAGAGGGAAAAAATAGGAAGAGGGTACATGTCAGAAACTTGTTAACTTTCCATATAAAAAGCTTGGATTAAAATCATGCATGATATACTCTACGTAAGTCCTCTTGACTTTATTTACACCTCTACAAACGTTATCGCACCATCAAAATAAATTGTCATCAGAAGAGTTTATTGAAAAATGCAGACCTGTTTTTTCCCTAGATGGAAGCAAGTTTCAATAAATTGTGAAAGATTATTAGCAAAATACAACAGCCATACATAAAACTAGAGCATTCTATATAAAATAGAGGTACAGGTAATCCTTGACTTACAACAATTGAGCCCAGAATTTATGTTGCTAAGTGAGAAATTTGTTAAGTGAGCTTTGTCCCGTTTTACAACTTTTCTTGCCACATTTAAGCGAATCACAGCAGTTGTCAAATTAGCCACACAGTTGTTAAGCAAATCTGGCTTCCCCATTGACTTTGCTAGTCAGATCACAAAATATGATCACATGACTCAGGGACACGTCATAAATATGAACCAGTTGTCAAGTATCTGCATGTAAAATCACATGGCCATGAGGGATGCTGCAAGTCACATAAGTGTGAAAAATGGTTGTGAGTCACTTTCTTTCAGTGCCATTGTAACTTTGAACAGTCACTAAACGAACTGTTGTAAATTGAGGACTACCTGTATAGCTGAGGAATTAAGTTTCACCTGAGGTGAAAAACTTATACGTATTAGTCAAAATTAAGATGCATTCATAAGGGTAGGTTGATGATTTGGGCTTCAAACATGAAGGGTAGGAAGCTACAATATTTATTGGAAAACCTTTTAAAAAGAAAATTAAAAAGAAAAGAGAGGGAGCGACCCCTGGATTCAGGACTTTTGTCTGTGTGGCTGGGTCATCAGTGACTGTGAGCAGAAGAAGAAAGAGGCTGAATCTTCGGTAACGAAACAGCAAGAGCACTTAGACTTATATACCGCTTCACGGTGTTTTCCAGCCCCCTCTAAGCGGTTTATACAATCAGCGCGTTGCCCCCAACAATCCGGCTCCTCATTTTACCGACCCGAGAGAAATACTGGGAGCGAAGCTCTCCGCGATAGCAGTAAAATATAGGCAGGGAACCTTTTCCCGCTTTTGAACAGCGGCCTCTCCTCTCCTCCTGCCTACCTCCTTTAAGTCAGAGGCCGGATCAAGTCACTTTCTACGCTAGCTTGGCCTTTCTCCTGGCTCGAGGCCGAACCCTCCCGCCAAACCGCGTCAAATAGAACGGGCCGAGATCACACTTCGCACGCATTTCGAGCCGCCGTGCCGCCAAGAGAGCGAAAAGCCAATTGGCGTCACAATAGCATCGACCAATCAGAGCCAAACGCGCCGTGGCTCGTCGACTGCCGATTGGGCCGTTTTAGCCACGGACGATCTATCGGTGGAAGAACCGCCGCCGTGCCTCGGCATCTCTGTTGAGGGGGCGACTTTTGCGCATTTGATAGTCGGTGGAATATCGCCTTTGCCAGGTCTTTCCTCAGCTGCTTTTCCTTTTTTTTTGTTAAACTTATTAGCCACATATCGGACCTCAGTGTTCCTGGAGTTGGATAACGGCCAGTAAACAAAACGACAACAGTAAATTAAAAGGACATCGTCCTGTCTGAAAAGTGTAAACCTAGAGAATATGTTTAACGTTCAACCCAAAAGATTTTCCCTTGCAAAGGATCATTTGCTTTTTCCCACCACAGCTGCAACAGTGGTCCGACGCCCCTCCCTCCCCAAAAAGGAAACTCCAGGAAACGAATAAATCCGTTTTGTGATTGATTGCTTCATCCCAGACAAGAGTCGAGAATCGGGCGAAGGAACCTGGTTAATTTTCCCCATCCGTGCAGGGCTGCACTAACCGGGCTGCAAAAATTCGCCTGACCACTAACTGGCAGCGGAGAAACGCGAAACTAGTGCGGATTTCTCCAGAGCAGGTTTAAAAAAAGGGGTTTGTTCGGATCGTTGGGAGCCCGGAAAGGCAAAGCGGAAGAAGTGGTGTTAATGAATCTGTATGATCTTGGTAAGATGGCGATGCTGATGACGGCGGTTGCTATCCAGAACCGGTGAAACCGGAGGATGAACCACGTTCCCTCTGAGCTTTTTTAAAATTCCCTTCCCGTCCCACAATTGCCTTTCGCGCATTGGGAGAATGACTCCGAAATAAAAGAGCCAGGAACCTTCTCTCCTTTCCTTGAATCCCGTAACTCTCTGAAGACCGTTTAGCGTCTGTAGCTCCACTTCGCCAGCTTGGCTGTACAGCGATTGGAAGCGGAAGGATGCGGTGCCTGTAAAGTGACGAACTGTGAAGTGGCACTGATGTAACAGTAATGTGACTCTGAGAAAGAGGAGGCTACATTCTTTGACTGCCAATATTGGAAATACCGACATCTGAATTGTTGGGGTTTATAGCATGAGGAACGATGGAAACATGTGTTTAAAGACCAGTAACTGCAAGAGTTGTGGCGACCACTAGATGGCAGCAAGGAGATGCAGAAAACCCTAGCTATGCATTTTGGTGTTAATACCTCATTGCACCTTGGTTTTGACAAATGGAATTTCTTAGAATAGTGAATAGACTGGGATGCATGATGGGTCACTTTTTTTTTAATCCGGGTAGTTTTTTTACTAGAACTATCAATAATCATGGTACTGACTCTATCCCATACACACAATACTTTCTTTCTATCACTATTGGGGAAAGGAGAAGAATTAGCTGGATGGATGGATGGATGGATGGATGGATGGAAGGAAGGAAGGAAGGAAGGAAGGAAGGAAGGAAGGAAACTAACTAACTTTTGGCAGAAGAAACTAAAGGAATCCAGAGAGCCACTGCATAGTTGCTAAGAAGTGAGAGGAGAGTCACAAGACTTCTCTTTTCTTGCTCCTCAGAGCAATATCACTACAAGAATTTTTATTTAATTGGTTCCCAGCAATTTTAAACAAAATTGCTTGAGAACTTTTCACTTTTAATGTGCCCCCGCCCAAAAAAATTGACAAGCTTTCCTTAGTTGGGAAATCTAGTCATTGGAAGTATATATTAGAAGAAGGGAAAGGGTTGCAGATTACTTATGTAAATTTCCAATGATTAAAAGCATTAATTGTTTGCATAAAATGAATATACTTCCCAAAGTTTTATTCCTATTCCAGACAATTCCAATATTAACAAATAAGAAGTTTTTTATGGAATTGAATAAAATGACAATGAAGTTTATTTGGATGGGAAAAAGGGCAAGGATAAAGAGAAAATACCTTCAAGATGATAGAAGTAGAGGAGGATTGGGACTGCCAGACTGGGAAATTTACTACAAAGCCGCGAGTTTGTTATGGACAAAAGAATGGGTCAGACTAGAAAATAGGAGAATATTAACATTAGAGGGCATGACTTACAAATAGGATGGCATGCACTTCTATGGAACCCGATGGACAAAAGACAAAACATACTACAAAACATATAATATGTAACTCATTGATTAAAATTGGGCTGAGATAAGAAAGAAAAATTATACAAAAATACCAAGGTGGTTCTCAACAATGGAAGCAACCTTCAATCCAAATACAATGGATTTGAATAAAAACTTAAATACTATCAGATATTGGATACAGATGGAAAATTAAAAACAAAACAAGACTTGGAAACACAAGGCATATTAATAGATAGTTGGGTTTATTTACAAATTAAATCAAGATATAATAAAGATATAAAGGAATATGGGATAGAAACAAAAATACAAATCTGGATAAAATACTCTTGGGACCAGAGGAAAAGTTGATATCCAAATTATATAAATTATTATTAGAACAGGAAAGAGCAGGACAATTAGTAAAGGATCAATGGTAGCCTGGGAGCAAAATATAGGATACAAATTGGATCTAAATGATTGGGAAGAGATTTGGGAAGAAAATTTAAAATATACAAAGTCAGTGGCATACAAAGAAAATCAATATAAAATGATGTACAGGTGGCACTTGGCCTGCAGACTAGCAAAAATATTCCCCAGGCAAATCCAAACTGTTGGAAATGTCAGGATAAAATAGGAACCTACTACCATGTGTGGTGGACATGCCCTAAAATTAAAAAATATTGGACAGGAATCAAAAATTGGATCGAGGATGTGATGAACTGTGAGCTGGAGTGGAAACCAGAACTGTTCCTACTTGGAATGATAAAGAAAAGTTTCCTCCAAAAGACAAATACCTGATTGCACACCTACTAACAGCGGCTCGAATTGTCTTAGCACAAAAATGGAAAGAACCTACAATTCCTACACAAACAGTAATAAACAAAATGTATGAATGTGTTGAAATGGAGAGATTAACTCTCAAATTAAATGGAAAAGAAGATACAGATTATTATAAGATATGGGAAAAGTGGTATAATTGGATGGAACATAAAACGAAGGGAATGGGAATGTTGGAAAATAGAGTGCTATTTGAAACATTAGACTCTATAGAAAGCAGGAGATAGTAGAAAATGGGTGATGTAAGAATTTGGAAAATGAGATAAAAGAAAACTTTAAAAAGAGGTTAAACCAAGCGAATATTACTAGAAGAAATATTTATGATTATATATGACTGTAATATTACATGGAAAAAGCATTTCTGATCTGCAACTAAAAAAAAGAAACGAAAATGTGCAATGTATTGATGTTGTGTGTGACTGTATGTTTATATGTTGTTGTGTCTTTTTTAAACTGTAAATAAACTTTTCTAAAAAAAAAAAGCATTAATTGTTTGCAAAGCTGGAGAAAATCTAGTGTGGATTCTGGAGTTTGCATTACCAATAATCCTGAGCCTCTTTCTTACAGGATAGTTGATCTGTGTGGTCAATTGACTAGATAGAATGACCAAGCAATTGCTTTTCTGCTGTTATTCATGCTTTTGTCCACTGGCATGTGCTGTCCAGCCAGTTTAGAGTTAATGGGATTTGAGATAGGTAGTTAGGAATTGAGAGCTGTCCCTTAAGGGAATGCATCATGATAAATGTAGTTAAGGTATCCTGGGAAATGTAGTCCATTCATGTGGTCACATCTGTAATCCTGATTGGTCACTAAATTGACCCTTGTTGGGTTAGGGAGGCTTCCTCACTGTAGCCTGAATCCTATACCATGCGGTCACTACAATCATCATCATGGTCATCATCATGAGGATGAGAGTTTAATATCTTTCTACACCACAATTCAGATATGCAAAGGATTGGACATTAAGAAGAACCTCATCATAAATATGAGTTGACAGGATGCCTGATGAAGCAATAAAAAGACTTTGTATAGATGCTTGTGGAGTTGCTCTGTCTGCTTTAGACCCATCCAGAGCGTAATAAGCAGAACAGGGCAGCTGAAAAGGCCAGTTGCATGTGGTGTGATAAAGTTTAATAAAACAAGGAATATGGATAAATCCTTGAGTAAAATGCATTATGAAAGAAACACCTGTTCTTGTGACTGGTTAAGCTGTCAAATTAAGTCTAACAATACACCTCAGTCCCCACATGAAATGATTATTGAGGATCAGAGTCATGATTCCACAGGCTTTTAGGGTGGAATTGGATATACTATTTTCATTAGATTTATGACATAGATAGTCAATGCCTGTACAGAGAAAAAAATTCATGAAACAAAGCTCATTAGCCAATATCATTTTATTTTCTTAATGAAGACTTAATAAAATGTATAAGTAAAAAAATAAAAACAAGGAGATAATGTACAATACAGCAATTGGCAAATGCTAATGCTACATGTTAATTTCTAAATTATAATTCTTGGATTTAAATGTAAATCAACTACAATATATGCTAGCAACTTTTAGAACCAATTGGATAGCTTCCAAATTGACTTTTCAGGCATGCCCCATGGCTTCCATATCCTAGACATGCTACCTGATTGGCTGTAGTATTCCACCTCAGTTCCAGAGATGGCTGTAACAGGAGAGAATTCAGCATCCTGGGTTTTTGTTTCCTCATATCAAGTGTCCAGCGGACAACTCCAGCTATTTCCTTGCCCACCTGGCACTCAGTCCTATGCCATAATTACTGGAGGACAAAAAAACATAAATTCCAGTAAGCACCAATCCAATACAGAAACTAGACCTCTTCAAGAGAATCCTTGATGACCTAATCAAGAAAGGGCAAATAAAAAAAGAATAACCATGGCAGATGAAAAGCAGTGAACCCATCCTCCCCCATTTCTATAAGTGCTTAAAAATACATAAGCCAAACATACCTCTTCGTCCAATTGTATCATAATTAGGGAACACAATGTGCCAAGGAACTTACAAAAAAGCTTGGACAGCTCATAGCGGGGAACAAATAGAGGGAAACAAAGATCCTTGGTGGTGCAGGCTGTTAAATGCCTAGCACTTAATTCCAGCTGCCTGCAGTTAGTGCAGGCTCAAATCCCACCAGGCTCAAGGTTGACTCAGCCTTCCATCCTCTCGAGGTAGGTAAATTGAGGACCCAAGATTGTTGGGGGCAATAAGCTGACTTTGTAAAATGCGCTTAGTAATAAGCAGGCATATACAATGGAATGAAGGCTATTGCTGAGCGCATTGGGTTGTGCTCCCAAAAATTGTAAGCCACCCTGAGTCTCCAGAGAAGGGTGGCATATAAATATGAATAATAAAAAAAATTCTATCAACTCCCCACAACAATGTCTCTAGAAATTCTGAGACCTTAAAGTAGAAGAAGATGAAATTATGGTTTCATTCAATGTTATAGTACTCTTTATGTCTATAAATTTAGAAATAGCAAAAGGGTTCAAGATGGCAGTACTACGCAACACGCACGACCTAGTGAAACACAAAGATCACAATATCCAGAATCCTGGACCTCATCATCCTCTGCCTCACTACCTACATTCAGTTTGATGAGACAAACTTACCAACAAAATCAGAGGAAAACCCATGGGATCATTTCTCTTCAGGCTCATAGCACAGACCATAATGCAGTGTCTAGAAACTTTAGCATTCCCACACATAGAATGAAAAGTATGGATCCCTTATGCAGTGTGTGTGCAAGCCTCATTTAGTAAAAGGAGAGAAAAAAACCCAATCTCTTTGCATATTTATGGATGTGCTTGACCTAGGCCAGGGCATCCTCTCCAGCAGGCAACACCCAGATCAGCAGGGATAAGCAGGGATTAACAACAGACAAACAACCAAGCAAAAACAATACTCTAATCAAGGAACTATCAATGAGAAAAACCACATGCCCACCAATGTTGGCAGGGCAACATTGCCATTACTTCTGTATATAAACTCCACCCTCCCTAGGACTTATTTTTTGTTGGTTGGGTAATGACATGTCTGCAAATAATCAACCAAACTCAGAGGGTACCACAGACTGCACAATTCAATTTGAAGTGACATATATTCTCTTCTTTTGGAAGCAAATAAATAATGAAACAAGCAAACTTGCTAAATCTTTCTACCTGGCAAAGTATGAGATAATGCCAATTATCAACACTTCTTTGGGAAACAATGCTGTCCATTAAAATTATGTTTCCTTCAAAGCTTAGCTTCTTTGAATGAATCAGTCTAAGTAGTTCCATTAATGCTTTCACCGGATCAGGGTGGCCAGCTCAAAACCTCTTTATTGCAATGACAATATTTATTGTTGTAGGCAATAGATATTCTACATACAAAACCTGATTCCCAAAGGGATTTGTGTGTGGCAGTGTGGATTTTCCTAATCACATCTGATTCTATAGAACCAGAAGATGGCACTATAAAATTCATTTCGTTTCTATCAACTCCCCCCCCATAGGCTATAAAGTTCTCAGCCTTATTTATTTCATAAGGGGAGGATACTACATAAAAGCAGCTTCCCGAGAGATAGGGAATAGCAGCATTAATTAACTACACTGAGACAGGAAGACAAGGCTAGTATAGATCCAGAGATCTTCTATGGGAAGAGATTTATGATCTCCCACCTTTCACCCTTCTTTCAGCCCTGCCACATAAGAGGTTTCATTTCTCACTGGTGAGAATATTGAATGCTAGGCAGATAGCATGATCAGCCACTACACTTTTTAATAAAATCTAATTTCTAGTAAACTCTTGGCCTTATTTTTGTCCTTATAAGTGGGCATTCAAATATTGTATATAAATGGAGTATAATCCACAAATGATGGTGTATTAATATTTGTGTGAGCTTTCAAATAGGCTGTCAGCCTTCAAGACTCCTTTCTTTTCTTTCACTATCTTTTCGCTACCATAGTAACGGGAGGGGTGAATCAATTGGGCTTTGTGGGTGGGAAATGTGCTGGAGGTTTTAGAGACTGAACTGTATAACTTGGGGAAAACTTTATTGTTTATGCTTATTTGCTTGCTTATTGCAACTGCAGCTCTTTATCAAACAATGGAGTCTAAGAGTTTCTTTCTTGGATTTTGAATGGAGCACCATCTGACATAGGCATTGTTAGATCTCAACATCAAATTGCTGAAAAGACAGCAGGTTCCATAGGTAACCTGGCATTGTGTCTTGTAGGGCTTTATAGATCATAAACAACACCTTGAATCAATCCGGAAGTAAACTGATCACCCAATGCAGCTCATGCAGTGTTACACACACTGTTCTTTAGGTGCTCAAAATTGCCCATGTGGCTGTATTTTGTAACAGCTGAAGCTTTTGGATACATGAGTAGCCTTGTGTAGATTGCATTGCAATTTATATAAATCAGTAAAGATATCATGACAGATGCCCCAAAGGCCATTTTAGTACTTTCCCATTAAACAAGGCAGATGAATACATTGGTTGAACACTGACCATCTCTCCCTAACCCTATTTGCTCTTCCAACAGAACATTGTACTGCTGCATCCATTTGATTAAACTCTCATAGAGTTGTCTAGAAAGCCGCTAATTATACTAAGAAAGATAATCTGAGTGAATATTAGTCAGGTTTACCTTGTTTCTTCTTTTATATATTGGCATTGTAATAGATCTAATCCAGTCATTTGAAAGCATATATAGGGAATTTTAAACTGTGGTTCAATATTTGGGGAAAATTATATCCCCTTCAAAATCTTATCTTAGCACTTACAATGACTTTTTTGTCTCCTTCCTAGATACAGAGGACTTGAAAAATGCATATATTTTACTTGGGCTTCCAAATTTTTTGTCAGGAAAGAAAAAGAATGGGCAAGATATTCTTTTTCAATGAATCCAAAATTTTCTCTGAAAATATTTCAGGAAATCTGTGCAATTAATACAAAACTTCAAAACTATATTCATTTTCTATAGATGGTTTTCCCAGACGATTCATTCTTCTCAGTGCCAAAGGTTGAAAAGGTAGTTTGCTTCTTTATGCTAACAATAAGAAACACAATCCAAAGACCTTAAAATTTAGTATGTGTTACCTATTCAAAATAATTGTGTGCTCTTTGTTATGTATGTAAGTTTGAATGTTATTGGTTTATTTGAACTGTTCTTGTGGAATGTCAAATGGTATTAGTTTAAATAGTGCAGGAAGAAACCCTGCACTCCCATTGGCTGGCAACTACGGCTGCTGGCTATAAGAAGCAGCCGTAGCCCAGCCAAGTTGGGTCCATTCGAGCTGTAGTCACTGAATAAACTCTTTACTGAAGCTCTTCGTTTGACTCTTCATGCAAACTTTTGATGATTGTTTGAGCATAAACATGAGTTATTTGTATTTATAAATACATGGATATAGTTAAATGAAGGGATATAAGCTTGAGCAGGGAGCCAAAGTGCCTTCCAGTTTATTCTATTCTATTCTATTCTATTCTATTCTATTCTATTCTATTCTATTCTATTCTAAAAAATGGGTTTCTGTTTTAAAGATTTTAAGTTTCCAGAGGTAGCATTAGATGGTTTTTGAATTTGCTTTGCAGTATGCTACTTCATATGGTATTGTGTTCTGTTCCATTTCCTTTCATTCTTGCTTGACTTGAATAAGTTATGAATTACGATACAGTATCTTCACCTTAACTCTTCTCATCTGTTCCACTGCCACATTGCACAATGAGCTCTCAGTTCCTTACTGTATCCTCTATAACTGTGTCATCTAATGAACATAATGGAGATTAAAGTTTATCTTGAATAATAACAATGGTACTGTTTTTAAATTTGTGTGATCTTTTCAAATTATGTCAATATGATTGGTTCATCTGGACAAGACTGGTGTTGACTATCATCTGCAGCAAATATCAAGAAAGCAATATATTAACCTTTGCTACGCTCACTTTTTAGAATGGAAAGACTGCATATCTTATTCTTGTATTTGATTTGCATCTGTTCATTCTCTATGGCGATGGCGAACCTATGGCACGATGCCACAGGTGGCACACAGAGCCATTTGTGCGGGCACGTAAGCCTCAAACTTACCTGCACTGTGCATGGCACCTCCCATCTGATTTTCAGTCTGTTTGAGGTCTTTTTGCCCTCCGGGGTTGAGGAAAGCATCTGCAGCCTTTGGAGGCCAAAAATGGGCCTTCTGGAAATATTGGAAGTGACAAAACTGGAAGTGCCAAAACCAGAAGTGCCGAAACGGGCCCATTTTGGCCTCCAAAGGCTGCAGAGGCTCCTCCAGCCCCGACAGGGCAAAACAGCCTCAAACAGGCCAAAATCAGCTGGGAGGTGCGCACATGCACAGAGTGCAGGATAACATGCATGCGCAGGGGGCAGGGGCATTGCATGGTAGATGCTGGCATGCATGCGGCGCTATCACACATATGCGTGCTTCGGCACAACAAAAAGTTAGCCATCACTGCTCTATGGTATTAAAGACCCTTGTTAACTGCTTTGATTCTCAACTTAACCCTACAAAAAGGAGGATTGTCATATAAATGGCATTCAAGGCATGCTGTTTAGGTTCTCTTTTTTTACTTTGCCAGTTAGTTTACTTTTCAGTTAGTTTACAGTATTAGGCATCATCTAATAGTTGTGTTCTAAATTTAGCCAATGATTTTTGATGTCTAAATACTGTTGCCAGTTGAATTCTGGTGTATAATGAGAAAGGAATAATTATAGGACAACTTAAATGTAACAGTTCTAAGGAAATACAGACTAACGATTGTGTCAGAATTTGCTTTTAACTACCTTTTATCTGGAAAATTACTCCATCTGCATCTTCACACATCTAAGTGGGAGGATGATAGGACACAAATCCGTGAAAATATTAACTTTTCTCATAGGAGAAAATTCCTTATCACAAATGTGTAATGAGTCAGATCAATACCCACTGACAACCACGTATATATGTAGAAAGCTTCAATGCATAGTTTGGAGTGTATGCTTCAATTGGTGCCGCATCATTTCTTCCCATCTCTGCTGAATTAACTATATGCTGAGTGGCATGACTCACACATTAATTGTAAGATTACTTACTTCTCCTCCTCCTCCTCCTCCTCCTCCTCTGTATTTGCTTTCTATTCTTTTAGTTTTGTGTGGCAAGATACTAAGCCAGTAGTGCAAGAAATTGCCAAGTCAATTATTCCTTGGGTAGTATAAGCATTTCTGGAGTGAAAGTAGTATTACCCCTGCTATTAAACAGAAGATCCCATAGGTTTATGGCCCACAGAGGAGGAGGAGCAATGAGCTAGGCTCCATCTGGTCTGGTGAGCCTGTTGTGGAATCATCCGTGGTCAGTGGACTCTTTCTTCAAGGTTCTTTCAGCTGCGATTAGGAGAAATAACAAACATTTTAACTGCACAACTTATTTTGGTGGTAATGGTGATGGAGAGGGAGGCAGACAGTGTCAGCTTGCAGTGCCCGGGCTTCTCTGTGGTAGCACCCACCCTGTGGAACCAGCTCCCCTTGGGGTCCGATGGCCCTGGACCTCTGTTTCCTTCCATGACCTGAAGACCTGGTTTTTCAGCAAGCGGGCCTGGACTGAAGGAAGGGGGATAGGTTTTAAATGTATTTTATATTAAGTTTTATTGGTTTTAGAGTTTATTGGGCTTGGGGTTTAATAGTGTTTTAATTAATTTAATTTGTACTGTGTATTTTTACTGTGAGCCACCCTGAGTCCCTAGGAGAAGGAAGGCATATAAGTCTAATAAATAATAATAATAATAATAGTAATAATTAATTTCATATAATAAGACTGAAATGCTGGTCTAGAAGGGGGTGGCTATTTTCCCCAATGAATATTATACTGTAACATTAGTGAATAACAGAGTTGGAAGGGACCTTGGAAGTTTTCTAGTCCAACTCTTTGCTTAAGCAGGAGACCCTATACCATTTCAGACAAATGGTTGTCCAATCTCTTCTTTAAAACCTCCAGTGTTGGAGCACCCACAACCTCTGGAGGCAAGCCACCCCTGATTAAGTGTTCTGTCAGGAAATTTCTCCTTAATTCTAAGTTGGTTCTCTCCTTAACTAGCTTCCATTGCTTCTTGCTTTCTTCTGAATACAATATGAGCTACAGGCCTACAGCTGACAACTGAGAAAGATCTTCCTTGACAAATGCTACCAAATAAAATTACTTTTACCATGTAGTTATATTTAGTTTGCGACCATTCTGTACAGAAAACAATCTATAACTGCTAGTGGAAACAGTCTGATCAGAAATGTCACCAGCTATTTCAACAATCCTGGAACAGCTCTTAAACAAATTTTCTGGATCTCGTTTAATACATTTTATTCAGCTTTTTGATAACTGCTTTTTCTGGATCCAAAAACACAACGGTCAGGGATGTGGATCAAGAAATTGATTAGACAATTTCCTTGTCTTTTCATTGTTAAATATAAAATAATTCTCAGTGAACTGAACCTGCCACACTAGAAATGTTGAAAGAACATTTTTGTATTCATGGGAATGACTGGTGGCAAGACAGGCTGGGAGACAAAAGGCTGACAAGGAACCCACCAATCATTGTCCTATGGTATTTGATATTTCATTAGAGTAGCAGCACTAACCAGTCTCATTCTCAAGGCACACAAAAAGTAGAGTGCTTTATATATATATATTTCCTCCTATCTCAAAGAAACTACATCACAGTGGTTGGTGGATGATCCCACAGAACATGTTCAGAATTGTTTGATAAAATCTCATTCCCAAATACTGAAATATCAATACTCCAGCATTTAGTAGAGATTCTTCCAGAATCGCTGAAAGAGTTGG
>SOZL01000275.1:0-15276 GCA_009733165.1 Naja naja | reverse complement strand
TGGACATATCCAGATAATTAATATTGTTGGAACCAAGCAGATTTAAATTCCTGGGCATACCTGCCAAGTGTTGGTGACTTGGAACCATCAACAAAGGAAGGTCACAGCTAAACCCCTAAACTTCAAGCATAATTTACCATTTTGACAATCCTAATAGCAATAGTCACCTCTTGCTGCCATTAACTTTTTCTGATGTCATAGAGCTTTATAGAGTGCACCTCTGCAACTAAAAATAATTAATTAACATTTTTGAGAGTTGTGCTATAAGTGCTCCACAATGTACTGAATGTCTCTTGGAAGGTAAAATCTAAAGACTAATCTTTGTAGTGATAATGTTGCTTTGTGTCATAGGTTCTTTTAACTACACCCAATTTGGTGGGCTTAAGACACAAAGAGTCTTAAAGAGTCAACAATACAGCTTCCTAGACAACACACAAACACTCATACTCTATTAATCACTATTTACCACTACTCATAATGTATGCATGTATTGTATATATTGCACACACAGAGAGTTATATAGTTATAACATGCTTTGTCGGGTATTTTTGATATGTTGTTTTGATCTGTACCACCAAGTAAAATGCCTAAACATAGAAATAAATAAAAGATGGATGCTTTTGTAAAAGATGAGAAATGCTTTTGTAATTGGTGATTGTCGTTCCCACTTTGGTGATATCTTGATTCCTGAAATGTGCCATTGAAAAGGATGAAAAAGTTGTAATCTATGCAAAATCTGTGGCAAAACTGCCAAAAAGAGTGATAGAAGAATAGAGGGGAATATGATATACTGAGAAATCTACACCAGTTGTCAGTTGTTTACTGATTACAATAAAGCTATCAGTATTGACCTTTAAATTTTCAGATAGTGGTAGAGTTGGATTCTCCAAGGAATTTCTTCCTTCATAACAAATTAAAGTTGAAACTCCTCTAAAGATGCTACTATAGCTTGCCTTTCTGCTATAAAGAAAAGGCTTTGCCCTGCTTTGTTCCAAAACTATGAAATACACTCCTTTCTGAGTTGCACTTGGCCTGGTAGTGTTCTCCCAGCATTCAGAAATTCTGTAAAGATGCATTTTTGTCCAGGTCTTTGTTAGATTTCAGTAGTGCCTATTTTAAATTGTAAACTGTGCTTTTAATATTCTATGTTTATTTACATTTATTTTTGAATTTGTCTTAGCCACTTTGAATACTCACTAGAATAGAAAGTTCTGGTATAAACTGTTAAGTTCGAAGAAGACAGGACACGAAGTGTTTCAGCTCTTTTTAATAGGGTGACTACAGCTCAGAACTATGCCAGAATGGCTTAGTCTCGGCAGCTTTTATAGCCGGCTGCCGCGGCTTGTAGCCAATGGCGGTGTACGGATTTCCTGCCCTTTCAACAACCAATCATGTTAAACTCTGCATATCTTCAACAACCAATCAGGTTAAACTCTGCATACATTACATAAACAAATTAACTAAATCTATCTAAAACATTTATAACCTTTCTTTTCATGGCCTGGGTCTCAAAAATGCTACATAATATCTACTAAGAGATATTAAGCAATGATATGCTGTGCCTCTTGAAGTCATGGGTGCTCCATCATTAGATGTTTTCAAGAAAAGACTGGCAAGCCACTTGTCCAAAAAGGTATGAGAATTCCTGCATTGAGAAATGGGTTGGATCCTCAAATTCCTTTCCAATCCTATGATTCTGTGAAACTATGGTAGACAATGAGATAGTTATTGAGGGAATAACTATTGGAACTAATAAAACTTGTGTTTAATTTATCATGGTTCTTGTGTTCTTCTACAAGAAAAATATAAAGAAATTAGGTATACTTATGAATGCAGGCACTCTCTATAAATCCTGATGACAAAATGATAAGAGTCCCACTTTTATGTACTTGTATCTTGACATCATATGCAAAAATGTAAACCACGGGTTTCATATTATGACTTCATGCTGTATAGTTTTTTCCTCTGGCTACCTCTTGCCCTCCGTAGGGATGCCTATGCTTATGGAAATCATTATTCTTGAGTTGAAACATCAATTTATTCCTTACAGACATAAATGAAGTCTGTCAATTTCCCCATTTCAAAGCATTTCAGTAAGAATGAAGTGAAAGTGGAACCAAAGAAACAAATTAGAAATCAAACTTGAATTTTTACAATGAAAGAAATGAGGATCAAGTAATAAAATGACACCAGCCCCTTTTTATTTTTTGCTTTCTGCAGGCTAGTAAGTGATAAGTGAGGTTAAAGAAAGGAACAGTTCCTAAATATATATATTTTGGCCTTGTTTGATTTTCTCGTTGTAGTGGTATTATCTGTTAGAAATTATTTTTTTTAGCAGCCTTCAGGGAAGCGTTCTTTGTTTTAAAAGACTTTTATATCATTCTGCAAAAGAAATGAAGCAATTTGATATGATCCTTTTATCCTGAAGAAAGGAGATAGCTTCTTTTTTTTCAAGGTAGAACATACTTTCATAGTGAAACCATAATTATATGCACTTGTCAATCATTCTTAACCTACTGTGGTATGGCTGTGGCATTTTATCTAAAAAGAGGAGGATTAAAGGCTTGGACTGAAATGAAAGGTACATATAGGAAAGAAAGTATAATGCATGTTATTAGAATTGTGGAGAGGGAGAAAGAAACAAGGGAAAGATGGTGATTACCATTCTCTGATTATTTACAGGCTTAAGGAATTATGGATGGATGGATATCTTCAGAAAAGGTAGTAATTTTCCATTGTTTTCTCTTCAGATATTTCTGTCTCTGACTTTATGCAATAATCTGTGTGTTCAAAGATCAGTCATTCTCTTTTCCAAGATTCAAATATGTTTGAGTTCATATTATTTTATAGGAATCTGTGAAATCAACAGTTATAGTCTGTTATTATAAACTTTTAAACAGAAAGCTACATGTTTAAAATCCAGTTCAGGGACTCTGTTGTAACAAAATATGCAAATACAAAAAAAAAGCTCAAGTTGATTCAGTGTATGGAGAATCCATTTAAGACATAAATTGTTGGTATTTATTTAGCTATTTGTTTGTTTGTTTAATTGATATGCTGCGTGTCTCAACCATCTGAGTGATTCTGGACAGCTATAGTACTCTAAAAGCATAAATATAAAAATATTAAAAACATTAAAATTAACCATTAAATAAAAGGTTAAGGTCAAAAGAATTATCAAAGAGAATCTGAGTTTACTAGCTTTCAAATAAAAGAGAACTATAATACAGGAAGTCCTCAGTTAACAACTGCCCTACTTGTAATCCTTTAAAATT
Organism: Naja naja; assembly: GCA_009733165.1. Taxonomy (NCBI): domain Eukaryota; kingdom Metazoa; phylum Chordata; class Lepidosauria; order Squamata; family Elapidae; genus Naja; species Naja naja. Next base: position 12,001 of record SOZL01000275.1, on the reverse strand, counting down.
ATGATGGCACTGAAAATGTAACTTTATGACCAATCCTCACATTTATGACTAATACAGAATCCCACTATAATGTGATTGATCATCATTTATATACTTCACAGCTGTCTTCTCAAAGAGTCAGTGACAGCTGACAGTAACACGTCATGTCTTACTTAACAATCACTGGTGATTCTCTTAGTGACCATGGCAGAAGTGAGATCATAAGTCTGTCACATCAAATGATGTTTTGTTTAACAACTGCATTGCTTAGTGACTGAGTTGCTGGCCATAGTTGTGATTGTGAAGTGTGGACTAGACTTCAGGCCCATACTAAGAATAATCTAAAGCTAGTTTTTGCAGTCCATATACTATCAGCTTCATGAAAGTGAAGTTTTCCTTGGCTAAATGAAGTCTGAAAGTCAGAAAGAAATATTTGTTGGCACATCTTGTTCACAAAAGAAAAAAAGGAATTATTTTAAAAGAAGGATATAGCTGACATCTCTGTTTAAAAGACAATGCTTCTGAGACATGCATACACTACTGAGAATTTGAGTAGAAAGCCGATTTCTTTGGTGCCAAGAACTAACCATCTCATTTTTTCTTTTTTCTTTTATCAAGTTCCTTGTTACAAAAGCATTTTTTAAAATCAAGAAGATTGTACAGATTTATCTTTTATGGCTTCCTCTACACATCTACACTGAAGAGAGGACTGGAATATAAATGCATTCAAGGAAAGGATTTTTTCTGTTTCTTTCTCTGTTTCTTTTAAGTGAAAGATTTGCCCTTCAAACCCTTGCTTAAATATGCTTATAATAAATAGCAGACTGCCTTCTTTGGCATACACTGAATGCATTGAACCCACATTCCCTCCCCCCTGTTTGTGTTCCAGGGGACTTAGATGGACATGCAGCCAACACTATTGTTTTTCAATCCCTGCTGTATTATAGAAAGCTTTTGTTGATCCTTGCAGTGCAGTGCAGTTTGTCGTTTTTGAGCTCTCCAGCAACAATAGCCTCTCATCATGATTACAGAGCCTCCTGCTGAAAGATGGCCTAATCCCAATGCTCCATCAATTCAGTAATCTGTTCCAATCAGGACTTGATAGATTTGACAGGCCATCTGTAGCCAAGTCAGGCAGACTCATGACCAGTCAATAAACTGAACGGCTTGGCTTTTCCAGCTATACTGGCTTTAATACAGATCTCAGCATCCAAGATGCGAACTGGTAGAATAAAATCTGCAGAAATTTCTAGTGAATGAATAAATTTGCACACAGTACAGTACAGTACAGTACAGGTGGAAAAAATGCATCCTGGTCAAAATTCAAGTTCCTGGTACAAAGCTTATACTGTATTTTAAAAAAGAATAAGATAAGTGTTATTGCACTGAAGGGGGGCAGGGATGAAAATGCTATTTTTCAATAGTTTGTATTTTAATGGAAGCAAGATAAATAAAAAAATCCCCTTTAAAATCATCTTGCTCTTACCATTCTTGCACTTATTGCCAGATAGTCCCTATTCTTACATTTCTGTTCCACACCGAAGCAGATCAGAAGAATATATTGAAACATAGATCTCTGGTTTTGTAAAGTCTATATTGACTGAAAAGCCTCTTTCCATTCCTATCTGGATACCTATTATTAATTTAATATCTTCTGCATGTTGGGCATACACTCAGATAATGGGGTTCAGGTCTTTCTTTGCTCCATAGCCTTGACCCTTTACATCATAATGTGCCATGTTGCTTCTCTGCAGACCTCTGTCTCTTTCACAATTGATCCTACTCCTTAACTCTTTTACAAATAGTGAGATGCTGAAAACTTGTCGCCTCTCCCTCCTCCCTCCCTCTTTCAGGTTTTCATTCAGTCTGAGGAATGAGAATTTGCTTTTCACATTTATTTCAAAGAAGACACATACAATGCATTATTGTTCCTGCGGCATGATATTGTTTCACTGATTTAATTCTAAGGAAGCACTGGCAAAGTGAACATCTTATTTTTCACTGAACCCAGAGATCTGCAGCCTCTCAGGTATCCCACACACAAATTGAATCCAAAGAGGAGGTATTATAAAGGGTCTTTCTGTGAGGCACTTTCAGACTGGGAAATGTGGGGAACCGAGGAAGCTTCAGAGTAAGGGAAAGAGGGGTAAGAGCAAGTCACTTCAACACCACTGGTTAGTCCAGCAATAAAATAAACTCAGAAAAATCCAGCAAGAGAAAGTCAGACGAAATTCTCAACAAAAATCTTTTGCAGGGGAAGACTAGGGGATAGGCAGGTTTCAAGGTAACATTCAATAGTCTAACTCACAGATGTCAAACTTGTGGCATCACATTGCTATCACATGATGTTTTGCAATGTTTTTTCCCTTCACAGAGCTGGGGTGGGCATGGCCTGCATATAACGCATCCAGCCCATGGGCTGCCAGTTGGACACCACTGGTCTAACTCAATGAAGTTGCATTTTTGGCTAGGAGAATCACTATTTCTATCCCATGGGTACTATCTTGACTGTAATACATGACTGACAAACATAAATCCTTTGCCCGTGATGATTTAATGCAGTATTGAAACTCATCAGACGGATCTATACTTTTCAATCAAGACAATGAAATTACTTAGTTAAACTACAGACTCTTATTTAATAGCATTGAATTGAATGAATTAATGGGAAAAGGATTGCACTGAATTGGGATATAAAGTCAGATAAAGAACGAAGGAGTGCACTAAAAAAAAAAATAGCCTGGATGAATGTTAATAGATTGGGATGAGCCAGGATGGGATGAGGCAGGGCAGAAGAGGAGAATGGAGGATTCCAATTATTTTATTATTATTTATTTTATTAATTCGACTTATATGCCGCCCCCTCTCCAAAAGGACTCGGGGCGGCTTACAAAATAAAATCACACAACAATAAGTTAGATAAAACCAAATTAAACAATAAAGCCGAATTAACACTAAAATCACAGCATTAAAACTCTAAAAAACCCACCCCACCCCAGGGTCACAGCCCGGATTGATTAAACAACCAGGTCTTCAGGTCGCGACGGAAAGTGCGGAGGTCAGGGGCCAGGCGGAGCTCCAGGGGAAGTTGATTCCAAAGGTCCGGGGCCGCAACAGAGTAGGCCCGTCGTCATGGGACCGCCAGCCGGCACTGGCCGGGTTGAGTCGAAGCATATTTCCGTCCATCCAGATCCGTACCGCATCCAGACAGCGAGTCATCACGGAGAGGGCATCACTGATCTGGCCTGGGGTGGAGATATATAACTGTGTATCATCAGCATATTGATGATACCTCACCCCAAAACCACGAATGATCTCACCCAGCGGTTTCATGTAGATATTAAATAAAAGGGGAGAGAGAACCGACCCCTGAGGGACCCCACAAGTGAGTGCCCTCGGGCCATCTCTGCCCCCTGCACACCGATTGCGCCCGCAGGTAGGAGAGAGCCACCGAAAAACAGTGCCCCACCCCCAACCCCGAGGTGTCACAAAAGGATACCATGGTCGATGGTATCGAAAGCCGCTGAGAGGTCTAACAGGACCAGGACAGTAACCCGGAACAGGGCGGCTGGGCGGTTATCTGCGGATGCTATGAGGGCGGAGAGATAAGACCTTCTCGCCACCCTCATAGCTCCCAGGTAAGTCCTAATATGGGCTCTTAACTGGGTTCGGTCGAACTGAGAGCGGGTGGCCCTCCACCTGCTCTCTAAGCCCCTCCGACGGCTCTTCATCTCCCGGAGCTCCTCTGTATACCAGGGAGCTATCCGAGATCCGTGGCATGTGAGGGGACGCATGGGGACAACCCTGTCAAGGGCCTCCGAAGCGGCCCGCTGCCAAGCGGCTGTCAGATCCTCAACAGAGCTGTGAGTAAGGGAAGAGGGAAAAGGCCCCAGTTCGCCTGGAACCGCTCAGGGTCCATAAGGCCTGGGGCGGAACCATCTAAGAGGCTCCCTGTCCCAGCAGTGGGGGGTGGCCTTTTGGAAAACCAGCCGCAGGAGATAGTGATCAGACCATGGAATGGGCAGAGCCGTATGAACAGGTTGCCCTCTGTCACTACGCCACCACTCAGAGACAAAAACTAGGTCTAGAGTGTTCCCCCTCGTGAGTGGGGCCATGAATTAATTGGGTCAGGCCCATGGCTTCCATAGAAGTCATGAATTCCCGGCCAATCGACGCATCCCCAGGGAAGGCAGGTTAAAGTCCCCAGGACTATAAGGCCTGGGAGCTCCACCGCCACCCCGAGAGGATGTCAAGAAGTCCTGGCAGGGCCGCTGTCACACAGCTGGGAGAAAGGTATGTGAGCAGCAAGCCCACCTGACCGTTAGGCCCCACTTCAGGAGAAGGGTCTCACTTCCGCCTATCTCTGGGATAGTGACCTCCCTTGGAAGCAAGGTCTCCCTAATAACCACAGCCACCCCCGCCACCCCTTCCCTGGGCCCGTGGCGGTGCACAACCCAAAACCTGGAGGGCATAATTCAACCAGAGGGACACCACCCTCCAGGCCCAACCAGGTCTCGGTGATACAAGCCAGGTCCGCAGCCTCCTCCTCAATAATCTCACGGAGGAGGGTGGCTTTATTAGCCATGGACCTGGCATTAAAGTACACCAGCCTAAGTCCAGGGGTCCCTGTTCCCGAACTCCCCAGGGAGGAGGCCATAGGGTCGGAGCGAGCAACCGCACAAAGCTGGCGGGTACGCACTCCCAACATATGATACAGACCTATGCCTCGACGTCTGCCACCGACTCCAACCACCCTGGGAATCGCGGCCCCCACCATTTAAAAAATGGTGAAATCGCACTCTTTAAAAAATGCCTCAAGAGTAATACATGGTGAAACTCTGGCTACTTGCAAATTTCTTCCATGTGTTTTTGTAGGAAAATAGAAAAATAATTCCTGTCACTCACACAACGGAGTATACCTTTGTATCTTGGCAACCAATTTAGATCCGTGGTCAGAACACTTAAGCTAGAAAAAGATTTTCTGTTCTTTCACAGGTAAGGGCATGGTTTTCATTTTTGTTTTTAAAGGCAATCATAGGTGAATGTATTAGCTATTTTTCAGAGGGTTTGATAGCCACAGACTTTCTTGAATTAGATTATCAAAGTCTCTCTAATACTTTTGGAAAATAGTTTTAATATAAATCATTCCACTTCATGCCTTCTTATCACTTTTCCATTCAAATGATGTGCCATTATTTTCACTTAACTTAGCTGACTAACTATAATATAGTCAACTAAGTTACATTTTGCCTTAGAGGTAAAATATACACAATGATAATCAATCTAAATATGTGGTTGGAATTCTAAGAAAATAGTCACAATATCAGTGAAATAATATTGAAACTGCTAAAAAAAAGAACTAAAATGTTTTCACTAAATGCTATAATGAGAGCTCATGTTTTGTTGTTGTTTAGTGGTGGCATCGCTTTGTTTCAGAAGGAAACTTTAAATGTGATCAGAACAGCTTTTAGCAAACAAGCGTTTAAGATAAAGAACAGTAGCATTCTTGAAGTACATTTTCCCCCCTTAGTTCTTTACTTCTAAGCCTTTCCTTTCAAATCCCTTGTAACATAAACACATCAAACCATAACCCCATGTCTTTCTTGGGTCACTTCTTAGCCGGCAGCTGTTTTGAGTATGTTCTTTGGCTGAGTTCAGCTTTTGCAATCTAATCACATCTGAGTACCACTGAATTCCCTATTGAGCACTAATAGTATGTTAGAATGGAATTTGAAAAAGAGTCAAAGGGTTGACTGTCTTTAATAAGCATAAAAGACATCATCCCCTTCTCTAATTTAAAATTCAAGAATGCCATCACATGAATAGATACAGAAACAGGCAAACTACAGCAGGTCTAGCTTGTTAAATGTAAAGAGGACTCTAAAACAGGGCTTCTGGATCTGTCATATTTCTGTAATAACATGTTTGGAGAGAAGACATTTTAATGAAGGGGCATCTCCTCGTTACCAGGAAACAGCAAGAAGAAGGTGGGGGGAGAACCTCTCTCTCTCTTTCTGGCATTGTAAGCTTCACAAATACATCCACAAGCATTCTAAGTAGAGGGTGGGATGAAAATAGTTATCGTCTAATTAATTTTACAAGACTGTTGCAATAACTCAGCTCTGGATTGCTGACATTGTTCAGCTATTCCTTGCTTCTCTTGAGAGATCTTTATCAATTATAGAGTTGTTTCAAACTGTATATCAAGTATTTTATTTTTTTCCTCACATTTGTTTACTGATGGTTGCATACATAAACATTATCCTTTGAAAGGCCTCTGAGTTGTCAGTTCTGAAAATAAAGGAAACTGTACCAAGGTTGGCAACCTTTTCAGGATCTGGGCTTCATCAACGTGGTCTTGTGTAATTGCTTAGCTATGTCAACTTATCATAGTCCAGTATGATAACTTAAGCCTACCAAAGTCATATTTTTTTCTGCTTTCTTCTTTGACATTTATTTGTTAGATTTATATGTCACTTTTCTTCCACAGGCTCAAGATAGCATCCATCTTCTCTAATTTTCTCCATAAAAACAATCCACTGTATGAGTTGAACTGAGAAAACTCAAGTCAACAGTGACTTTCCACAGCTAAGAACATATTTGAAGCAGAATCTCCTTAACTATAGTCCAACAAAAAGCTTACTCATGTAAGTCTGCATGGTTATACAGCTGTTCCTTTTGTTTCTTGACTGACATAAGGATTATTAAATTTTTATGTCCGGGCTCTGGAGAGGATGATCCAAACCAAATTCCTTTCTATTTTCATGGAGATGGGCAGAAGGAGAAAGTTTTAGCAGAAAGGGTAAGAATTTTGCAGCTAGGGATTTTCAGCACAAGTCTTTCATAAGTATCTTTTTTACTGGGAATCCTTGGAAGAAGAGAACTGCCTGTGATGTTTTAAATTATGCCCTTTCCTAGTTTAAAACAACCTAGCAGAGCCATTTTGATCCCAAGCAGATGGTCAGTTTAATGCCTTACAAAATTTGCTTTACACTGTCTTGAAGGAGGCTTTTCCCTTATTACTGAAAGCTTCCTGACTACTTCCATTTATCAGTCTGAAAGAGCCCTCATGAGGAATCCCTCTGGAGATCTGACGAGAGAATGGAAAAGAGGAAAGCTGCAGATCTCTGGAACTAAACCATTAAAACAAAATATACAATCAAGATTTCCAAACACTCCTCTATGGTCTCTGTGGAATTTACAAAGTACAAGAAAAACCTCTTCTTACTCCACCCAAGCAAACCTGGAGGAAATTTCAACATAAAATTCAATTTCAGCAAATGGAATTCAAATTGGTAGACAAAGAACTTTTAAGCACAACTATTTGATAAATATTTTGCTTAGAAAAATAATCATAAATTGACTGAAGAAGATGAGGGAGGGCATAGAAGAGGAGAGAGACAGAAATTATATTCAAATAATTCTCTGGATGGAGTGTATTCCAGTATAAGGATTCAATATACTGAACAAGCAAATGAAGAGTTTGTATCAAGATATTGAAAGGAAAATTTTTTTCCCACTACTTAGCTAGGAAAATGAATAATCAGTTAATTTTGCCTTTATTATGTTTGTTATTTTTTCCATCATCATTCCATTTTATTTCCAGAGCAATTGGTATAAACATCCTGCACATTTTCAGCCTATTCCTATTAATATGTACATTTTATATATTTTGCCTCATAGTTAGTGAAGTTTCTCCTAAAGTTTTTGTGTGTGTATTTGACCATAATAGATGCATTTTTGTGTGAATAAAGAGCGTGTTCATCTTTGTATACTTTCTTTGACTTGTTTTAATTAATAATTTTGGATTAAAGCTTAGAAATACAAAAATAAAAAAACTAATACAAAGATATTAAAAAATTAAAAATTGCAGAGAAAAGAAACATGTAATATAGATAGACCTCAACTGGGTCATAAATAGCTTTGGGGGAGTTCAGTCTGTCATAACTTTGAATTGTTGCTTAGCATTCAAAGTTGCTAAGGAACCATTCAAAGTTATGTCAGACTGCCCCCAAGCTATTTATGATCCAGTTTCAAGTTGTTCATTCTTACAATTGATTGCAGAGATGCTGCAATGCCCCCCCCCCCAATCCCATTGGGTCTTCACAGGCCTGGCTATTCAGACACTCAAGGAGCCTAAAGCCAGGGGTGGGATTCAAAGTTCTTACCAATTGGTTCTGTGGGTGTGGCCTAATTTATGGGTGTGGCTTGGTGGTCATGTGACTGGGTAGGCATGGCTTGTATGTAAATATTATAACTCACAACACACCATGTATGTAAATATTGAATTTTTTATAAAAAAGAGCAACTTTTACTTCAAAGCAGGCAAAGCAGGCAGGCAGATTGAGTTGCTCACAGAATCACTGATTAACTTAGAGATCTATCTATCTGCAATTGGCTACTTGAGTCTGCACTGAAAAGCTTCAGTCCTAAGGAAGATTCAGCTCTGCGTTTAGATTAGTTAGAAAGCAAGAAATCCAAGGATTTCCTGCTTTCTAGCTAATCTAAATCTCCTGGCAGAGCAGAACAGCTAATGTTTGGGGAAAAAAGGAAAAATAGCAACTTACCAAACCAGGCAAGTTGGATGGCTCACATGCCAGATAAGGAGTGAGAGGGGCAGGGCCAGCCAGCAGAGCCGAATTGCGGTTCTCAGAACTGGGGACAATCGTCTGTGCAGTGTTTGCCATAAATCATCAGCTATGCTGCCTAGACAGCTGACAAGCACTGCGATCTGATGCGTAGCGTTTGAAAATCCTCTTGTTTCCTGCTTTTTCAACCTCAGCTGTGCCACGAAAGTAGCTGAGGAGGGAAAAGCAGGGAATAAAGGACAGCCTAGAGCCCGGGCAGGTGAGTGGGCCAAACACCGAACTGGTTCGGTGTCAGCTGCTCTTCACAGCTACAAGTTCTATAGAACTGGGCTGAACCAGTAGCATCCCACCCTGCCTAAAGCCAAGCAGCAGTTGCTACTGGCACATGATTGACTGTTACAATTTGTAGGCTGAGACCTACTTCCCACTCAGCCATCCAGAGGCTTGCACCACTTGGCCTGCTACTTTGCCAGCTCTAGGGCTCAGTTACAGTAGCACCCAAGTTACCTTTCTGGCTTTTGCAGAGAGCATCCAGCCAATGAAATGTGAACTTCAGCTGTCCTACTGAGGCTGCCTTATGGCAATTATGTGCTATTGTGCAAACAAGTACCGGCAGTGTTGTTGTGCTGCCTGTAGGGAGTTCCATTTTAAGGAGGTCCTACAAACTATATTAATTATTAGTTTTCATTGCTTTTGATCTCCCTCTTTCTCTCTCCTTTTTAAATATGAAATTATTTTCACTTTTTTCTAAATCTAAAAGAAGAAAAGTATTCAATTCACTGTTTTATTTTTATATGCCTTCTTTAATTACTAAGAAATCAGTTGGTTTCATTTGTAAACCCAGTATAACATCAATTTACATATAATTTTTGTAGCCCGAGATGCTTAAATCCATATTGAAATCCATATTCAAATAACCCTGTCTTAGTTTTATCTACAAAACTCCTTTTCCATAACTTCTATTTTTTTTAATAGCAGACATCCTTAAGAGTAATTTCTGAGTGCATTGTTCCCAAATATCTTTGAATTCTTTCACAGTCAAGTAATATTGATGGATCTCTTCTCTTTTAATCATATTTTAGTTCTCTCTAGTTCCCTCTAGTTAATCTTCAAAGTCCTCTTATAATTTTTTCTAATAAACAAAACAAGATAAAATCCATGGGAAGTTTTCCTACAGTTAGTTTCAAAATCTTCACATATATTTTTGTAAAAATTCAAACAACAAAATTAATTACAGGTATTCTTGTAATTAATTTCAGAAACTTATTTTAAATCTGTCCGCTCCTATTCCATTTACAACTTTCAGAAATTAATCACCCTTTTTTGCTATTTATGTAAGAATAATTTTGAAAGTCCTTAAGCTTACTGTAGATGAAACTTCTTTCATCAATGATAGAAGGAAACTCAGCTGGTGGGATCTAGGACAATATTCTGTGCCAACTTGGCATGGACAATTCACCAGGGCCAACTCGCCACAGGACAACTCACCATGGGACAAGAGATATATGCATATCAAAGAAATGGTGCAATAGAATCATTAAAGAAAGGATGCAAATGAAGTGACAAAATGAAATATAAATGACAAAAATTAAAATATTTTAATTATTTTATTAATTTGAACTGTTGGATTGTCCAAGTTTAAGTTGTGTGGTACATTGGCTTCAGTGAATTGTCCCATTAGTAGGTTAGCTGTGGCAAATTGTCCCATTCCACAGCTGGTAAGTTTCAGAACTTACTGTTCTGAAAGTTGTTAACATCCAAAAACTATTAACAAGGAATTTCCTAAGGAGGTTAAGGAAGGAAGTATGTGAACCTGGTGTCCATTTGAAGACACTGACAAGACACTGACAAAACACAACTGCAGCTTAAGCAAGATGATGTTCTCCCAGATCCAGAGATTTAATACCCATCAGAGTCCACTGTTTTATATGCCCTTGTGAGGAGCTCCTAAATTGAGTGGTCAGTCTTTGTCCTCTCCTTGTTTTGGATAGAAATTCTGGGGATCCAATCCATTCAAGAAACTCCTCTTTCTACCATGGCTCCATGGAGCTATCTTCAGCCAACCATTGCTTCCTCAGAAGTCCTATACCTTCTTTGACCAAATAGATGCCCATATAATAAGAAGCATATATTGAAGCGGTTTGCAGATTTCTTTATGTCTGCTTTTAACAAAGCAAAATATGAAAGTAGCTTCAATATGTGCTGAAGATTCAGTTTTAAGTTAGTATGGGAGCTTTATCTAACTCTGTTTCCAGTTCAGCATCCCATCATTATTTAACCAACTTTTAGTTCATTTTGGGATAACAACCTTAAATGCTAAAACATTTTACTAAACACATCACTTTTTCAGTATCTGCCATGAGAACGCAAAAGCTGCATATAACAGAAATGGAAAACTGTACCATTAAAATGTGAACTCTAATGTATTTATATGTCTTCATACATTGTTACACAGTCTTCTGTACTTCAAGGAAAAATAATACTGGTAGATACTAGAAAACTGGAAGGGGGGAAATCTTGGCTTAACATGGATTTTGTTTTGTTGCTTCTGTTTGTTAATTGTTATCAAAAGTTTTTTCTTGATATGTTTTGGAGGAAAGAGTGATAACATATGGAAATTATGATAGTTTGATCAACAGGATTGATGGACACAATTATACAGGTGATGAGTGTATTTGAAGATGTGAAGGACAGGTTGGGGACCCATCTTGATAATTTCTATTCATGCTTGCACCTAAGATTTGACATTAACTTCATGGCACATAATCAGTGCTATGAATCTCTAGGCCTCTGTGTAACAATTCTACTGTGACTCAAAACATTATCATCATATTATGAGACAATGTCTCTACTCAGAAATTCAATTGGTCAAAGTGGGCTCAAAGTGACTTAAAGTGACTTTAGTTTAATAGAAAGGCCCTGGAGCTGTGTGTGGAGAGAAGTTCCTTTCTGCATCTGAGTTGAAGCTGTAAACTGTACTCAGTGCTTGAATTGAGGTAGAGCAGCCTTGATTCTCCAAATCAAGAAATTGCCTCATATTAAATCACTATAGTGGTCTAGAGTGAAGTGACTGTAGATGGAGACAATGATACTCCTTCAATGTGCCACTCAGCCCCAAACATTATAAATATAATTGATTCCATACAACTTGGGGATTTAGAACTTGGGCTGGATCTATGTTTGGGAAAGCAGTCATGAGGCACCCTATAATGCCATAAGAGATCAGTCTCATAGGTCCCCAGTCCTCCAGAGAATGAGATTGTGAAACTCCAGCCCAGTTGGGATGCTGAGTGCTGAATTTTGTCTCTGACATGTAAGGATAAAGATGATGAATCATTGACACTGTGGTAAGGCAAGAAAATCCTGCCACTTTGGGTGCTACTTTGTATGGAAGTCTGGACAAAAGTGTGGATGGATCCAGATTATAGAATATT
>SOZL01000274.1:0-30440 GCA_009733165.1 Naja naja | reverse complement strand
GCTGCATTCCTTATCTGTCTGTCTTTTTTAATAGTTAGTTGTTCTTTTTGTGTTTGCTTTTCAAGGGAGGTCGTTGCTCCTTCCTCTCTTCATGAATGATTCTGTTTGGGGCCCCATTATCTCGGTTTTTTGGCTGCATTTCTCAACTCTTCTGAACTCTTTTTCTCTTTGAGGATTTGCAGCTGCGGACTGCAGCCTCCTCCTTCCTGTTTTTTTTTCCTTTTAGCTCAGGGCTTGTGACACTCAAGGCCTGTGGGGTGCTTAGATTGGGCCCACGCATCTCCTCACCTGGCCTCTCGTAACTGTGGGAATGCTGCAACAGTCGTAAGTGTGAAAAATGGTCATAAGTCACTTTTTTCAGTGCCATTGTAACTTTGAATGATCAATCCACACAAGCAAAGTACCAGCAAAGGAGGGGAAAAAAACTCCAGAGAAGTTCCTGACACAGGAAGTCTAGTCCTGCCAAGAACGTAATAAGGGTTAAGGGGGAGTCAGTTTCTGTAAGCAACACCAGAATGTTTCCTTCCTGTCTTCCTTACAGGATTAGCCCAGTAATTTCTTCTAGCAACCAGTTCTCTGAACTCATTAGAATGTTAACAACCGGTTCTAGCGAATAGGTGCAAACCTGTAGAATCCCACCCCTGCATGCCCACCCTGGCCACGCCCACCCCAGCTCCCGAGTTCAAACACAACCTTGATACAGCCCTCAGATACAGGTTACAGGTAACAGATAATCAGAGTTGGAAGGGACCTTATAGGTCATCTAGTCCAGCCCCCCACCCAAGTGGGAGACCCTACACCATTTCTCAATGAAATCAAGTCTGCCACACCCCCCCGTTTTAGCTGGTGGAAGTCGCCTCTCTTGACCTCTGATTATGGCAAAGGCATGCAGGGGCCTGATCTCCCCTCCCCGCCCAGCCGAAGCCGAATATGGCGTGGAACCCCAACCACCCACCCCATCCCTCTAGGCAGGAGGCCTCGGCATCAAGGGGCCCATTGGAAGCACCGATTGCAAGAACCCAGCAACCAGAGGGGCTCGCTCTGGGTTGGAGAGCGCTGCCTGCTTCCCTGCACAGAGAGCCCAGCCCCTGCATCCTGCCTTTGCCCAGGGAGTAGAGGGGCAGGCAGTGTCCAGGTGCAACACAGCCCAGAGGGCTTGCTGTCTAACCCACCCTTGGGGTGCAGGAGATGAGATGCGGTGCCACTTGCTGTGCAGATGGAAAAGGTTCCCAGCTGGACCAGCAGAGGGCAGTCATGAGGCACACTTTTAAGGGCTGGGGTCCCTGGGTGGCAAAATTCTCCCAAGGAAACTTTATTCATGTCTTCCCCTTCCCCAGAATGGAACCACTGGGGACCTCCAGGCGCTAATGGGGGGGTGGCTGTCTGGGGGTCCATGGGGCAGGAAAGCCCCCAAGCACCACTTTCTGCTTGCGAGAGGAGACCCTCTGGCCCCATGCTGTCTGGATGGCCGGCCCAAAGCCCGGCTGGGTGTCCTTAGGGCAGCTCCAGCATCCCATGGCGAGGTAAACCTCCTGGGTGACGTTGTACACCCGGCCCAGGCTCTCCACCATGGTCAGGACAGGGCCCTGGCCACCAGCTGCTCTGCCCGCACGATGGTGTGGTACAGCTCCTGGCGGGAGGGAAGAGCCAGGAAGGCCAGGGCAGCCGCCTGCTGTACCCACCAGCTGTGGTAGGGGGCCAGGGTCACCCGGTAGGCCTCTGCACACATCCAGGAGGGGCTCTCGTCTTCCTGGCTGGCACCCAGCCTCTGCAGGAAAAGCTCCAGCCACTTCACAGTGCGGTGGAGGCGCAGCAGCGTCCGGCAGCCCAAGGGAGGCAGGCGGGCCGGCAGGGACCAGAAGCCCACGAAGCCCGAGGCCAGCTCAAAGTCCACCATGGACTGCACGGTGCAGTAGTGGGGGCCCTGCGGTCCCTCCCGGTGCCGCTGCATGATGCCGATCTTGGACTGGGCCTCCCGGGAGATCAGCTCAAAGGCCATGCCCAGCGCGTCCATCAACCTGCAGAGGACGACAGCAGCCTGTCAACCTGCGAAGGCTGCAGCCACACAGTCTCCCGGCTGATGCCCAGAGCCGCCCCCCTCCCAGAGCTGCCTCTCTTGCAAAGGCAGAGGGGCTGCATGGCACTCCTGGCCAAGGGTCCAAGCCACAGGGCACTGCTGAGGCCCACAGTGGGAGGAAGCCAGGCCCAGCCCGCCCCCCTTTTGCTGGAAGGAGAGGTTCCCCTGCATTGGCGAAGGAGGTGCCCTCATGCCCAGTGCGGCTCCTGCAGGGGCCCTTGGAGTGAAAAGCCCCCCACCAGGGTGGGCAGAGCGGCCCAACTGGGCTCTGCCCGTGTTCTGTCTTTTGGGCCCAGGTCTCCCCAGAAGCCCCCCCTTTGCCATCCTCACTTGAGCAGCTGCCTCCAGCCGTGGAGGTATTCTCCCAGGAGGACTTCGCCCTGGGGGGAGAGGCTGGCCGAGAAGGCCCACTGCAGCTGCCGGATGTCGAACTCTTTGTCCCAGAGAGGGAGCGGGGCTGTCGGGGTCCCAGTGGGGGCCGGCGCAGGGCTGGGCTGCAAGAGGGCAAGGAAAGCTGGCAGTGGTGGAGGGAAAAGTTTTAAAAACCCCACCTCACCCCTGACTCAACCCCTCCCCTGCCTCAGCAGTTGGGAGACCCTGTCCCAAAATATGGTCCGGCCCATTTCACTGTCGGACTTGACTCCAACCTTGCTGGGATTTCAACGGGGAGGAAGGGAAGCCTGGCTTCCCTGCCCCCCACCCCCACCCCAATTATTGGGCCTGGTTGTCCCTCAGCTGCCGCAGAAAACTCTGGACCGTCTTTAGCTCCCCGCCTAGCCAAGGAGGAAGGAGATACAGCCTCCCTCTCGCCCCCTCCCCGGCACTGATAAGGTCTTGCTCTCCATTTCACCTCCTCTTCCTCTTTCTCCTTGGGCAGCGTCTCCCCGAGCCACGGGCATTTTACATAACATTTTACATAACATAAAGCTATGTTATATAAAATGCCGGAGGAGAAGTGCAGGGAAGGTGAGCTGCCGGCTGGGCACTTCGGACCCTTCCCGCCCACCCAGTGCCCAACTTACGGAGGCTCTGGCTAGAGAGGTAGAGGAGGAGGAGGAAGAGCCCCACGAGGAGGAGCAGCAGCTGGGAGGGGCGCATGGGAGCCCCCATTTTGAGCCCTTTTGAGCCTCCAGGCAGGACCAGCAGGGCGTTTGCACCCTGCCCTCCGCCCTCCCTTCCGGGGGAGATAAGGAGGATGACAAGGGGGGGAGGGTGAGGGAGGGCTGAGCCTCTTGCAGGGCTCTCGGAGAGGCTCACTGGGGGCAGAGGGCAGTGGCGCCCCCCCAGGCGCCTGGGAGGGGAGGGTTTGAGCAAGGGACCCAAATGGGGTGGGGGGCCTGCCCAGGACTTCTGGGTTTGAGGGAAAAAGGACTCTGATGAGACACCCGGCCCTGGACAGAGGGGGACTTTGCCGGGCAAGGACCAATCTCTCCAGGCTACCCCCTCCCACCACCCTAGGGGCCTGTGGGAGCAGGGTGCCAGATGTGCCCCACTGAGTCCCATTTGGCGTGTCCAGGCTGGAGGATTAACAGATTAACAGATTATAACAGATAATCAAAGTTGGAAGGGACCTTCTAGGTCATCTACCCCCCACCCAAGCGGGAGACTGTACACCATTTCTGACTAATGGCAGTCCAATCTCTTCTTGGAAGTCTCAAGGAATAGCACTCTGATGCCCCCCGCCTGGCCTGGCCTGCTGCTGTTCATATTTTGGGGGGTGGGGTTGGCTGGGCTTCAAACGTTTAGCTGCCCAGAGTGTTTGGGAGGGGCTGGCATAGAAGAAACACTCCCCGTGGCTCTGGCACATCTGCCGGGAGACCCAGGCAGGGTGATGGGGGCTGCCTGTCCCACAAGGCCAGGGGTAGAGCGGGCTCTCTGCCCAGGGGGGACGTTCGGTGGGGCCTGCCTTGGACGAAGAGCAGAGGTGGAGCCGGGAGGGAAAGGCTGGGCCAGGTCCAAGATGGGGCCAGGGGAGTGATGCCACGCAAAGGGCAGGAATCACTCACAGGACTGGCCGGGCAAAGCTGACAGAAGAGCCCAGTCAGGAAAGTGGCAGCTGGGGTGGGATGGGGGGGGTGAAGAAGGAAAGGCAGGTGCGGGGTGTGGCTGGCAGTGGAACCCAGACCTGGAAGCGCAAGGACCCAGGTGGCATCACCTGCGTGGAAGCCTCTCGTGCCACAGAGCCTCTGTGATGACCTGTAGTCTCTCAAAATAACCCAAAACCCAAAACATGAATTAAAGTCCGGCAATGCCTTCAACTTAACTGTTTTATTAGTCACCGTTTAAAGTCCCAAAAGTAAATAAGGAGGCAAAAGGAAAAACAAGAACAAACCGTCTCGGTGAAAGTTCCAAAGCAAACCAAAATAGGTAATTAGACGATCCACACAGATAATTGGGGAAAGTCCTTGGGAAGAACTCCAACAAAGATAAACCTCTTTCAAAGGAAACACTAACTTTGACTCCAGCAATTCTGAATATGCAGTTACAAACTTATATACAGAGCTCCCAGCTGTAAGCCCTGAGGAGGATCATGGCCCTCTCCTCCCGAGGAGACCACACTTTTCCCTGATCCTCACCTCCCTGTGTGCCCTGGGATGGATAGGAGATGGGCCTGGATCCTCCTCTGATTGCTCAGCCGGCCTCTACCCTTCCCCATCCTTCTCCACCACCTCTGGAGCCACACTCCCACTCCCTGTTGGCTGTTCCTCCTCTTCCTCTGAGTCAGACTCCACCAGGGGCATGACAGCCTCCTGGAGAGTAAAATAGTGCCGGAAAGGGATCCAGGTTGCAAGGCCACCTTTGTGGCAGGGAGGAAAGGGAAGGGTGGGGGCACCTCATGGGGCACCTGGCATTTCAAAGCGTGGACTTCAGCAGTGGGCACCCCCTCGGAGCCCCCTCCAGGGAAGAGAAGGATGGACATTCTGCTGGTGTGTGTGGGGGGGAGATAGTGGGCCAAGATCCAACCCACCACTCAGGCGCCCCCTCACGACGCTCCCACTGTTGAAAGAAATATCCTTCTGGGTTCAGTTCCAAGTGGGTAAAAAGACACAGGAAACATGGAGGCTGCTTGGAAAGTTTAATGGTGAACAGGACCACATGGTCTGGAGCTCCAGAGAAAGATGATCACATGCTTGAAGGAGAAGATCAAGAAAAAAAGGACTGAGGTGCTGAGAGTATCTGGGTTTTATAACCTTTGTTGGGATTTGAATTGAAGCTTGTTTCTAATTGGTTGTCAGACTCCCATGAGGGGCAACTCTGTAGGCTGTCCTGAGTTCCAAGCTTGGTTGACCCTTGCTGGATGATCTACGCCCCCAAAAGGGCCCTTGGCAATTGCTATAGCTTTACCTGGAGACCTTTCTTATGTAAAGTATTCTGGCTCAGGCCTTAATGGCCCACCCATTAACAAAGGTGGGGTGAGATTCTGCTTCTGGGGTTCTACTCTTTTTAGAAGAAATATTCTGCCTTTTAAATATCTACCAGAATACTTCATTTTTCTAGGAGAGTTGGGTGCCAACTTCCTACAATCCCTCATTTTTTTTTCAAAACACGTGAGAGTTTTGACAAAAGATTAAAGGTGATCAGTTCAGGGAGCTTGATGGGTGCTTTTTTTTTTTTCTGATGCAAAGGAAAGGCATTGGAAAAAAGGCAACAGAAAAGGATTCCTTCAGTGACTCCCAAAAGCTTTCAAAGTCTGGGAAAACTCCTGTTTTTTTTTTTTTCCAAAACAGTATCCAATTTTTTTTCATGCCAATTAATTTTCAGGTGTTTTGATGTACTTTTTGTGAGCTTACAGTCAGGTTATAAGCACAAGCCTCTACATTCTTCACAGCCTTTAAATTACAGGCTGCCCATTTCCAAGGTTATGGTTACTACCTGCCTAGCTCTTAGTTTCCAGGGTTTGTGAGGCCAAATTGAGATTAGCCAGTGTGCAATCCAGGCTATTTAGTATTTTTAAAGTTACACACAATGAGCCCTGGGACTTGTACTCATGAGGCCCCCAGTGCAACATATCTTGCTTTACTGGACAACTGGGCAGCATCATTTGTGAGTCACAGTCAGGACTTGGGGTTTGGAGATCTCTTTTCTGCTATCTCTTCAGAATTGCCTGAGGGAGGGTGCCCCCTCCCCATGGAATTAGAAAGGAGTTTTGCTTGGGCCTTAGTGCCTCAGAGCAGCAAAATAAAAACAAAACAAAACAAAAAAACATTTTCTTTTTAAAAGAAGCAAGGGACAGCTTTGTGTGGAAGCAGGTGAAAGAGATAACCTATCTAATTCTAAATGGGTGTCTCTGTGTATGTGCCTGTGTATGCAGCTAGGTTTACAATACAGATAATACAAACATGCTGGACAATTTCCCTCCCACCAGACAGAAGTATAAGGTGTTCAGAACTTGCTGGGCCAGCCACTCTCAAATACAATCATGGGTACATCAAATTGGTTACAATATAAATGATACAAGAAAGAAAACATTACAATGGGTTTCACATTACAATGAATTTTCAGTTACAATGAATTTCCACCCTCCCCCCATAGTCTTTCTAACTGTCTTCTGGGGATTGAAAAGAGTCTTTTAGTCTTTTACTGGTCCATCTCAGGATCCTTTCCTTCATGTCTCTGGGTGGCATAGGCTTGGCCTGGTGGTATGGGTGGTCAGTCAGGCTTGGGAAGGTCTGCCCCACTCTGGTTTGTTGTAATGACCTTCAGTGGAGGCTGGATCCAAACCCAGTTACTGGTTCCAATGGATAGAATGTCTCTAGGGAGTAGCATCTGCTTCCACATGTGGCAGGGCTGAAAGACAAAGAACAAGGGGTCCCTTCCCCTTTTGCTGGTAATTCTACCAGGAAAGGCATTGTAAAAGGATTAGAGAGGGGTTTGGAGATGGCTTGCAGGTATGGTTTCAGGAGAAAGAAAAATAACACATCAGTATTGCAGTTACTAAACAGATAAATCAGTTTCAACAAAGTGGAGACACAACAGATGAGAAAGGAAAAACTGGATTCAAATGCTTCAGGAAAAGGATGAACAGGTAAAATCATTTAAACACACAGTAAATGCAAGGATGAAACTTTTCTTGTAAATGAACTTAGAACATTCGTTAATAACCTAGGGTTTTTCTTAAAAGCACAGAGAGAGAGAGAAAATTTAACTCTGTTCCTCATCCAGTCTAATTGGCCAGATCAGACTGGGAGAAGACAATCTCTCGGTTGTTTTAATTCTTAACAATTTAAAATTAATATCCGAAGGGATCAGAGACACTTAACAGTTGCAACAGTTACCTCTAGGACACACAAAGTCTTAGACACACACCACGTGCGCGCGCACACATACCCACACACAAAGACACAGGAAAACAAAACTCTGAGGTTTACACACACACACTGATCATTCCCACAATAAATCTCTCAGTTAAATTGGGGAAGGCATAAATCTTAAGGAACAAACCACGTGGTAGCATAGAAGATAGAAAAAGAGACACAGAAAGAAAGAATTTTTAAAAATCCCATGTGATCCTGTTTTTATATTTTGCCCTTTTTAAGTACCTTTATTTAGCACATTGGTCTTCCTGTATCCCTCAGCAAAGCCCATTCCCTATCTATACATTTTGGTTTTTCTTGCTCATGCCAGCTAGGGTCGGCATCTGCCGCTCATCCCAAGCCTCCAATAGCTCTCCCAGGGGTTCAGGACCCTCGAACTACCGCTTCCCATGTTTCCCCGTCCGATGTGGGGTTTCACACTTTGGCTTAGTCGGGTCAGCGACCAGTTTCAGACACAAGAACTTCAAGAGCAAGAAAAGGAAAAAGGTGTCTGAGGGAGACTTTGGTCATTGCACCTTGTGCAACGATTCAAACACTATCTAAAAACAAAAACTCTCTTTTTCACAAAGTATTCCACAAAGTGTTCCACAAAGTATGCGCGCTCCCCTTTTAAAAAAACCACAAGAGACTCTCTCTCTCTCTCTCTTTTCGCCAAGGTTTTCGGACTGGGGGTATGCTGCCTGTGCAGACTTCTTTCCTCTCCCCCAAAAAAACAGCCCGTGAGACTCTCTGCCCCCCGCAGATAAGTACTGGTACTCCGTGCCTCTTTCCTTCAGGCCCACGTTTAGCGGATTTGGAAGAGCTCAAATCCGGGAAAACTTGCTTTTCTGTAAGCAAGTACTGGTACTCCGATTTAGCATCCAAATTATATAACTACCCTGGGGTTTGCTTTTGGGATACACTGGACAAAAACCAAATTTTTTCTTCCCTCCCTTCAATCATAACCCACTCGGCTTTTCCTCTTATATACAGAAGGTCTCACACTCTGATGACCCCCCCTTGCTTTTCCTGTCCTGATGTCATGGCTCTGTAGAGCTAGCAACAGACAAGAGGGCGGCTAGAGGCCAAACAAAGGAATGAGATCCAGCTGCTGTCCAAGGGTGTAGCCGCGCACACACACACACTCTTCCTCCTTCTCTAACAAAAGGTCCTGTGCTCTGAAACTGTTAAACATAACTTTTCTTTTCAGACAGGAACTTTTTTTAATTGAGAATAATAAAACCCTCAAAACGACTCTATAGAGCACTCCACACCAGAACAAGTAGACACAAGGACAGTTTTTTCCCGAACGCCATCAATCTGCTAAACAAATAATTTCCTCAACACCGTCCAACCATTTACAAAGTCTGCACTACTATTACTATTAATCTTCTCATCACTCCCCATCACCCATCCCTCCCACTTGTGACTGTATGTTGTAACTTTGTCGCTTGTATCCTTACGATTTACATTCACTGCTTCCTAGTATAATTTGATTGCTTATTGTACCCTATGACTATCATTAAGTGTTGTACGTTATGATTCTTGATTCTTAATGAATGTATCTTTCCTTTTATGTAGACTGAGAGCATATGCACCAAAGACAACTTCCTTGTAAGTCAAATCACGCTTGGCCAATAAAGAGTTATATCTAAGGGGAGATTGTGCTAAGACAAATATATCATTTTACATATAATAACGCCCAGAATTGTGTATGCACAGTACTGGAAACAGGATAATATACCATCTGAGGGGACAGTGATAAGAAAGATTTTGAACTGCGTGGAGATGGACAGGCTGACATTAGAGTTAAAAGATAGAGGTGAAACCAGTATTGTTGGGAAATATTTAATAAAAGTATTTTTTAAAAAATGGCCAAGGATTAGAATGCAAATAAGCCAGAAGATGAGAAAGGAACTTTATACTACCAAAATGAGAATAAAAATGATAATTCAAGATTGTTATGAAAAGCTATGAGCAAGAAAAGTTTCAGAAGAGAAAATTAAACAATATTTGGAAAAGCGGAATTACCTAAAGTACCAGAAAAGGTAAAACTATGTTAAATGAATGAATATCAATGATGGAATTATCAGAAGTGATCAAGAGACAAAAGAATAATAAAACACCAGGACCAGTTGGGCTGCAGGCAGAATTTTACAAATGGTTACAAGATACTTTAGGCCCATCAATGTTAGAAGTCCATAATGAAGTATTGATTGATGCAAAGGTACCAAATTCGTGGATGAAAGCAAATATTACTTTGATTCCAAAAGATTCAGATTTAATGCAGATAAAAACTATAGGCTCATATCTTGACTGAACACTGACTATAAAACATATGCTTCAATAATGGCAGAGAGAGTAAAATTTCTAAATGAATTTATATATTCAGATCAAAATGGCTTTTTTTGCCTAAGAAGTAGATTAAAACACCATGACAATAATTTTAACTTTAAAGGCAATTTGCCATAAACAAATGGCAAGGTGATAGAAAATGGAAGTAGGACAGAGAATTTTAATATAAAAAGGCACAAGAAAAGGATGTCCACTATCTCCTGTACTATTCATATTGATATTAGAATTGCTAAATATAGATATTAGACAAGAGATAGAAATTAAAGCTATGGAAATAAAAGGGAACAATATAAATTATAGGCATTTGTAGAAGATTTGCTCTTTATCTTGGAAGAAACACAATAAATGGACTCAAACTAATTAGGAAAATAGAAGAGTATGGTGAAGTTGCAGGACTGAAAGGTTAAAAAAATCAAAATAATTGTTTACAGATATATAGAAAAAGAGCTAACAAGGAAAATAGGTATACAGATAGTCAAGAAAGTTATAAATTGGCCAACAAATGAAACAAATTTGGTTAAGTGGAAAAATCTACAACTATCATTGATGGAAAGAGTAGCTACCATAAAATTGAATATCCTGCCAAGATTACTATATTTATTCCAAGCAATACCAATAAAACTAGAAAAAAAATTTTTCTTGGGACTCATCAATGGCTAGCAGACAAAAACAGGGAAAAAGGAAATATATGAAAGGATTTTGTGATATAAGTAATACATAAGTTGGTTAAACAAACAGCATGAATATTATTGTTATAAACAGTAATATAATTGATACTAGCTCTCTTGGTAGAACACACAGAGGAAGAAAGATCTCTTTCTCACACACACACAAGGCATACACACATTTCCCACATTTTTCTGTGCTTTAAATTTAGAATTTGGAGGTACTCACCTTCTTTCCAAGCAGCCTTTGAGCTCAACACTCAAAACCCCTTTAAAACCTTTTTTCCCCAAATGGCCAAGGTCCAGGAAAACTCACCCACAGACTCAATGGGTCTGTTTGCCGGCAAGGAATCTTACCTGGGCCTAGTCCATTGGTTAGGTTAGCTTGGAGTCCCATCTGCTTGGGTGCCAATTGTTGAAAGAAATATCCTTCTGGGTTCAGTTCCAAGTGGGAAAAAGACACTGGAAACATGGAGGCTGCTTGGAAAGTTTAATGGTGAACAGGACCACATGGTCTGGAGCTCCAGAGAAAGATGATCACATGCTTGAAGGAGAAGATCAAGAAAAAAGGGCTGAGGTGCTGAGAGTATCTGGGTTTTATAACCTTTGTTGGGATTTGAATTGAAGCTTGTTTCTAATTGGTTGTCAGACTCCCATGAGGGGCAACTCTGTAGGCTGTCCTGAGTTCCAAGCTTGGTTGACCCTTGCTGGATGATCTACTTCCCAAAAGGGCCCTTGGCAATTGCTATAGCTTTACCTGGAGACCTTTCTTATGTAAAGTATTCTGGCTCAGGCCTTAATGGCCCACCCATTAACAAAGGTGGGGGTGAGATTCTGCTTCTGGGGTTCTACTCTTTTTAGAAGAAATATTCTGCCTTTTAAATATCTACCAGAATACTTCATTTTTCTAGGAGAGTTGGGTGCCAACTTCCTACACCACTTAACCATCAGAATCCCCCTTTCTCCACCCCTCCCCCCCGGATAAGAGGTGCCGCTTCCGGCCCCAGGGGGATCCAGACGAAGAACAGGGAATCTACTGAGGAGAGGGGTCTCTGCTTGGAGATCCCCTGAGATCCCTGCATGGTTCCTTTCCCACCAGCCCCCTTCAATGCCCTCCCCCTGGACTCCAGAGGCTCAGGAAGGGCCCAGGGCCACCAGCTCCCCTCCCACCACCTGCCGGCCTCCAGGCAGCAACCAAGCAGCAGTTGGGGTGGTGCTCAGAAATGCAGGGGAGCTGCTGGTGGGGCCCAGTTGGAAGGAGCCACCCTCCCCCCGAGGTCTCTCAGGCTCCCCTGAATTGGCTCTGTCAGTCCGGCTGAGGCGCGAAGGAGCTGGAAGGAGCCCGGCCCCAGTTGCTGGCAGGGGAGTCTCCTCCCTTGGAGGGGGGGGCGGTCAGCCATTGTAGTCTGCCAAACATGGCCCCTCCTTTGGAAGGGAGGGTCTCCAGCGAAAGCCTGGCTCTTGGGCAGTTGCTTATGGTGGGCCCCTCCCTTATTTTTTGGGGGGGAAATAAATTTATTTATTCAACGTTGTAACATTGAAAAACAAAGTTCCATACTTTACAATGTTACTATAGCAGTGTTTACATTGTAAATATCTTCTATTAACGTTATTATACACCTCTGTGTTTGATTCTTCGCAGTGTTTACATTGCAAATTATCTTTTATTAACATTATTAATACACCTCCGTGTTTGATTCTTCGTCCCTCTCGGCATTTTATACATGTATGCATTTTTATTTATGTTTCTTTACACGAAAACCTTGTTTTCTAGTTTTCTAGCATTGCATAGATCGTTTGACGCCTTGGCGCCTCATTCTTCGCCATTTGTACCAAACCTCCCCATCTTTTATAATATATAATATCTTTTATAGTATAAAGTTTTTATTTTATGTTTTTAAAATTTCAAAACTTAATACAATTTATTTTAAAAAATACAATATTCTCCTCCTTTCTCCTTCAATAACTTTGCTGATCTATCCATCTCTGCGCATTGATAGATCTTATTCATAATTGTGGCTTCTGGGGGAGTCGTAGCCTGCTTGCAATTTTGGGCGAAAGAAATTCTGGCCGCCGTTACGAGATGGAGCATCAAATATTGGTATTTTCTGTACATGTTGTCCTCTTCCTGCCCCTTATTCTAAGCCCACCATAAACAGTATCACTGCCTTATGGAGACCCATCGTAGCATCTGAAGCTTTTTCAGCTCTCACAGGGCGCAGGATAAAGCGGGAGGGGCAGTATTCACCCTTGGGGGGGGTTGGACTAGATGACCTATAAGGTCCCTTCCAACTCTGATTATCTGTTATCTGTTAACCCCACTCCCCGCCAGCCTCAGCCCCTTCCTTCGCTTCCCTCCTCCTCTAACACCACCCAAAGCAGCCGTTTGCCACCCAATTGCAGGGCCTCCCTCCTCCTGCAGCTGTTTGCGGGCTCACTTGCTTTCCAGACCCTGATCATCATTCGGGGGGGGGGAGGGCATCCCAGCATTGGTAGAGATTTCCTCCTTGGGACAATAGCTCCTTCCACTCCTTGGCTCAGGGCTGGTTTTCCTACCTGGGACCCCTGGAGTCCCCAGCCCTCCCTCCCCCCCCCCTCTCTCCTTCCTTCCTTTGTTAGTTAGTTAGACTTATGTGCCGCCCAACTCCCAAAGGACTCCGGGCAGCTCACAGTAAAAAAACATAAGAATTACATTTATAAAAAAATTAAAAACAATTTAAAAAACCAGCAAACAACAGAAGGGCTGGATCTCGCTAGATCTGTCACAAGATCAACAGCCCCATGCCTGCCGGAAAAGCCAGGTTTTGACTGCTTTGCGGAAGGTCAGTAGGGTGGAAGCAGTCTGGACCCTGGGAGGTAGCTGGTTCCAGAGAGCCGGAGCAGCCACAGAGAAGGCCCTCTCCTGTGGGCCCGCCAGCCGGCATTGTTTAGCTGACGGAACCCGGAGGAGACTGACTCTGTGGGATCTTACCAGTCACAGGGAGATGCAGGATAGGAGACGATTCTGGAGATAACCTGGTCCTGAGCCATATAGGGCTTTATAGGTAATGGCCAACACCTTGAATTGCAGGTGGAGACTAATAGGAAGCCAGTGCAGCTCGTGCAGAATTGGTGATATGTGGGTGTATCTTGGGACACCCACAACAGCTTGCGCGGCTGCATTCTGGACCAACTGCAGTCTCCAAATACTCTTCAAGGGTAGCCCCATGTAGAGTACATTGTAATAATCCAGTCATGAGGTGACTAGGGCATGAGTGACTGTGAGAAGAGCCTCCCGGTCCAGGTAGGGTCGCAATTGGTGCACCAGGTGGACCTGTGCAAAAGTTCCCCTAGCCACGGCTGATAGATGTTGCTCCAATTTCAGCCGTGGCACTAGGAGGACACCCAGATTGTGAACCCGTTCCAAGGGGGACAATTTCTCCCCACCCACAACCAAAGGTGGAAAACCAACATGGGGCAGTACACACAGCCATTCAGTCTTGTCTGGGTTAAGTCTGAGACTGTTGACTCCCATCCAGACCCTCACAGCTTCCAGGCACCGGCACAGGTGAGCTGGCCAGGAAAGGCGGGAGCTTCCCAGGGACCAGAGGGAGCGCCTGCCAATGCAGCCTTTGTCTCCTTCCCGGAAAGGGGCTCGAGACCCCGGCTAGGGTTTCCACGCCCATTTTGTTCTCTGCCTAATCCCAACCGGTTGAACCCGTCCCGTCGGGGGCCCCGGTGGGATCTCGGAAGCCATTCGATCCTGACCATCTGCCCATCCGGTGTTGGCACAAGAGGCTATAAAAGCAGGGCCAGGGTGTGTGGGGATTCAATAACCAGTCATTTCAGTGTCCAAAGATGTCTGACTGCCTGGGCAGTGTTTATTCTTTTTATACCATTTTTACAAGCAAGAAAGAGTAGCATAGATAGAGCATTTGGATTGGAGAATAGATGCCATATGGGTGAAACCCCTCAACCACATTGGTGCAACCTCCCAACCAATCCTTAAGACTAGTGGTGATGTTAGTAAATGAGATCACCTATATACCTGGAAAATCAGGGACTTTCCAACCCAACAGATACAGGATGAATAGAGGATGAATAGAGGATGAGCTCATGGGATAGCAAAAGAGGCCCCCTCCACCAGGCTGCAGTGTGCTGCTAGCTTCTAGTGTCATCCAGGGAAACTCAGTGGCTACCACATTTCACTCTTTTCTATTTTTAAGACGAATCATAAAAGGAGTTAGGAGAGGATTCATAATCATTAGAAAAGCATGCTTGCAGTTGTTTATATAGGGCATATACTTGACCCTTAGGCAAGGTAAGTGAGGGTTTGGGATGAAAAGCTGTAATACATATATTGCAAAGAGAAGGGAGACATTGAACAAAGCAGCACCCACTAATTAAATCACAAATAATGACTACATAGCATAAAATTTTTCCCATTAAGCCTGTGGGCAACCAAGCCCAAAAGCTTTCCCACCAAGATCCTAATTTATCAATTTTCAAATCCAAGGCCAAATTGTTGAAAATATTAAGCTGGTGCTGGATGGTTCATGACCCATCAAACAAATTAAAACAATATAGATTTTGTAGAATAGCCTTCTTCAACGCTTGCATCTTATGGTTGATTGTTGAGATAACTGAAGAAGTAACATTGTTTTTGCTAAATTACATAATTGTTTTTGCTAAATTACATGCAACAGAGTTAATGTTAAAGTGAGCTGAGCAGCAATTGCTGGGCCCACTATAGACAAAGCTAGCACTACGTATTCAGCTTTATTAAGTAAGGTTGCTTCAGAGTCAACAGGTGTTATCTAGCGTGACCCCTCGTCGAGAACGATTCAAGTGATGAAGTTGCTATTTAGAAAGTAAAACAGAAACAGCTGGCTGAGACAGCATTGCGCTTCACTAATATTAGCAGGAATATAATTAAAAGTTTCTTGACCACATGTAAAACTATCCTTGAGGTAGCCAAACATGGGAAAAGTGAAAGAAGTCTCTTCCAAAGCTGTGCAGTTCAAAGTAGGTGAGCTAATATGATGACAGTGAGGTTTTTTACTTGAAGATATACAATTAACTACTTTTGCACAAGTTATATTTATAGGGACTGCTACCCTTGAGGTGTGTAAAGCAATTGCATCAAGGTGTGGATAATAAGCAGCAAATCACCAATTATAGTTAAAGTTCCCATGTAATAAAAATCCACTTAAGCCAGTGAAGTTTTGCAGGAGTGCAGACATGTAAACATGTAGAAAGCAAATGTTCCATATCATAAGTTTCAGATAAGCAAAAGACATCATTCTGTGTGATGTTAGCCAAGCATAAGCAAATGAACCCGGATTGGACGCTGTGCCATCTGTAAAGTCAAATTCCTGGGACTGGGACCAGATCTGGGGACTGCTGTGGTGCCACGACATCCTTGGCTGGGTGGACACAACGAGCCTGGGCGGACACAATGAGCTGGAATCCAGAAAGGTCCTGTAGAAGCAAACAGCCTCGCCCCCTTACCCCCTAATAGTTAACTAAAACATTCAACTAATTTAAGGTAAATAGAAACATTCATTTAAGTTCAATTGATTTAAGGTAAATTATACTGTTTTTAAAAAACTTTTTAGATACCTGTTCCCTCCTTTTTTATTTATTTGGGAAGACAGACCTTAAATGACCAATGAGCATGGTTCATTATGGCTATATTCCAGGTGGTACAAAATTGCAAAAAAGCAAAATATCATGTTGTAAAAAAGAGGGCTTGCCTAGTAGGTAACATCCATTTGCCAAAGTTGATGATAAAACAATCTACTTGACTTGAGTAATTGGAATAGGGCAAGCTTGTGCCAGGCCTCTAGCATTTTGAGGAAAAAAAGAGTGATTGAAAAAAAATCAACAAAGCAATAGCCTAAAGAAGAAATGGACCTACAACAAGTTAAAAATTATAGACCTATCTCATTGTTGAATTCAGATTATAAAATCTTTGCTTCAATTCTGGCAGAAAGAATGAAAAGATATTTAAATGAATTTATTCACACGGACCAAAATGGATTTTTGCCAAAACGACAAATCAAGCAAAATGTGAGAATAATTTTAGATACTTTGGAGTATTATGAAGCACACCCTGAAAACAGATGGCACTGATGTTTTTAGATGCTCAAAAGCATTCGACAATGTGAACTGGCGGTTTTTGATATTGCAAATGATGCAAATGGGCTTTGGAAAAAACTTTATACAGGCTATTGAGACAATATATAATAATCAAACAGTGAAGATATTGGTAAACGGAGAGTTGACAGAATCTATAGGGATAAGAAAAGGAACTAGACAAGGTTGCCCTCTGTCAGCTTCTGCTGTTTGTTTTAACACTAGAAATACTGAATAGAGCTATCAGAGAAGATGAAGAAATAAAAGGAATGAAAATTAAAAAAGAAGAATATAAACTACATGCTTGCAGACGATTTGGTATTCATACTAGAGGATCCACTTAAATCAGCACCTAAGTTGATAGAACAAATAGAAGAATATGGAATGGTGGCAGGTCTAAAAATTAATAAAGACAAAACAAAGATCCTAACAAAGAATATGTTAGCAAAACGCAAGAAAGATTTAGAAGATTTATTAGAGATACAGATTGCAAATAAAGTTAAATATTTGGGAATATATATAACGTCAAGATGCAGTACTTTGAAAGAAGACAATTATATAAAACTCAAACAGCAGATAGCGACAGATCTTGAAAGATGGGAAAATATACAACTATCCCTTATTGGCAGAATATCGACAGTTAAGATGAATGTATTACCTAGAATTCTATATTTATTTCAGACAATCCCAATTACACTTCATATTTATATCCCTTCTCCGAGACTCAGGGCGGCTTACAATTTTTGGGATACAACCCAATGTGCTCAGCAATAGCCTTCCTTCCATTGTATATGCCTGCTTATTACTAAGCGGCATTTTTACAAAGTCAGCTTATTGCCCCCAACAATCTTGGGTCCTCAGTTTACCTACCCCGAGAGGATGGAAGGCTGAGTCAACCTTGAGCCTGGTGGGATTCGAGCCTGCAATAATTACAGGCAGCTGGAACTAAGTGCTAGGCTATTAACAGCCTGCACCACCAAGGCCCCTTCTGTGACTTGGGAAAGAGTACTTTGAAGATTTAAATAAAATCACATCAAAATTTATATGGCAGGGCAAAAGCCAAGAATTAAATTTAAGCTATTACAAGATGCAAGGTCAAGAGGGGGATTTGCACTACCAAATTGGGAATTGTATTATCAAGCTGCAAGTTTGATGTGGGTGAAAGAATGGACAACATTGAGAAATAATAGATTGTTAACTTTAGAGGGTCATGATTTATTACTAGGATGGCATGCTTTCTTATGGTATAAGGGAACTAAAAAACAAGGATATTTTAGAAGACACTATGTTCGAGAAGCTTTATTTTTAAATTGGGAAAAAAATAGAAAACAACATTATACACAAATTCCATTATGGGTATCTACTATTGAAGCTTTCTCATATTCAATAATATATAAGAAGGAACAAACAGTTAGATATGGAGAGATTTTAAATGAAAAGGGTGAACTCAAATCGATGCAAACACTACAAGAACAAGGTATAAAAATGAATTGGTTTTCATATTTGCAAATACAATCTAGATATGATGAGGATGTTAGGACTGAAGGTATTTATAAAAAACCAACTGAACTAGATAAAATTTTGATGGGTACAAACGAAAAAGTGATTAAAAAACTCTATGGTCATTTATTAGAAGTTAGAATGGAAGAGGAGCAGGTTAAGGAAACAATGATTGCTTGGAGGAAAATTTTGGTTATGGGATAGATCTAGAGAGATGGCAAACACTGTGGGATCAGAATTATAAAATGACAATGTCAACTGCATATAAAGAAAATTTGTATAAGATGTTTTACAGGTGGCACCTATCCCGAGAAGGATTGCAAGAATGTTCAAGGACAAATCGGATAAGTGTTGGAAATGTCATCAGATACCTGGCTCCTACTACCACATGTGGTGGACTTGCTGATGCTAAAAGATATTGGACTAAAATCCACATGTGGTTGGAAAAAATGACACAACAACATATAGACTTGAAACCTGAGATATTCCTGTTGGGAATTGTACCAGAGACATTTAACAAAGAACTGAAATATCTGATTGTTAATGTACTGACAGCTGCCAGAATTGTATTTGCTAAAAACTGGAGAAATGATAAGACACCTATGCAGGAGGAAGTGATTAAGAAGATTTTGGACTGTGCTGAAATGAGTAGATTAACATTTGAAATTAGGGACCAAGAAGAAAAGCAGTTTTATAAGATATGGAATATGTTCTATCAATGGTTAGATAAAAAGTTTGGTAATATATTTTTGGGAATATAAAGATAGATAGAACTGTTGAAACAATATAGAGATCATAATATGATAGAGGATTAATAATAATAATTATAGTTTTTCCTGTTTGTAATATTGAGTATGAATAATGAGGGGAAGGCACTGTGATTTTTGACCTAACCGACATACTTGAAATTGATATGGATTTATGTGTTGTATGTTTGTTTGTTACGTTTGTTTTTTTGGAAAAATAAAACTTTTATTAAAAAAAAAAATCAACAAAGCTATAGCCTTAAGAAAGAGGCCCAGAAAGGGTCAAGTGACTACGTATGTAACAAATATCTTCAGTCTTGTAGTAGCTGTGGCAAAATTAAAAATAAGATCATGATTAGGGTCAATTGTGGTAGCCACTGAGTTTCCTTGGATGACACTAGTAGCTGGCAGCACACTGCAGCCTGGTGGAGGGGGCCTCTTTTGCTATCCGATGAGCTCATCTTCTATTCATTCTCTTATCTGTTGGGATGGGGATGGGATGTCTCTGATTTTCCAGGTGTACAGGTGATATCATTTACTAACATCACCACTAACTTCAAGGATTGGTTGAGGGGTTATGCCAATGTGATTGAAGGGTTTCACCCATGTGCATCTATTCTCCAATTCCAATGCTGTATCTATGCTGTATCTATGCTGTTCTTTTCTGCTTGTGAAAATGGTATAAAAGTAATAAATGCCACGTATGTGGTCAGACATCTTTGGACACTGAAATGACTGGTTATTGAATCCCCACAAATGGTGCCCGAACAGGGACAACAACTCTCCGGGGAAGGCAACAGCCAACGTACTTACTGCCGTCTGAAATAGACCCCACGGTGCACCTTCGTCCCAAGGGACACCTTCAGTGATAAGTATGGGTTGCAATCTGTCTCAGCATCAGCAGAAACATGTTCAGGAACTTAAAGTCCTGTTACATAAATCAGGTGCAAAAGTACCTGAGGCTCACATAAATAAGCTGATTGAGGAGATAGGAAAACATTGTCCCTGGTACCCTGAGCTGGACGCCAGGTTGCAGGATTGGGTAAAGATAGGGCATACCCTACATCTTGAACCCAGGGCTCCTGTTCAAATTTTACATAGCTGGTTTCAATGCCACCACGCAGTGGAACAATTTGGCTCTGATGTCTCAATGGGGCAAAAATTGACCACCAGTCCCCCTCCATATTATGATCAAGTAAAAATTATCACCCCAAAATTAAATTTAACTGACCCTGTAGCTCCTTCTGCACCTACCGCTTCTTCTGCAGAGATTAAATCTTCTGCTTCTTCCCAGCCAGTCTACACCCCCATAAGAAAAATGCTGGAAGAACAATTAGATAAAGGTGGGGGGGGGGTGTAGAAGAAATTGTAGATATGCTTTCCGTGTGTCCGTGCATGTTACAGGACAGGTAGATCAAAACGGAGCTCAAATAGTAGAATATCGCCTCTGTCTTATGCAATTTTAACAGAATTAAGAAAAGGAATTAGAGATATGGGACTGGGAAGTACCTATGTGCAGGGATGTTAGAAGCTACTATGAGAAATCATATTTTAGTACCTGAAGATTGGAAAACTACTTTTCGTATGTTATTGACTCCAGCTCAATATGTGGTTTGGGATAGTGAATTTAGACATCAATGTGCTGTGCGAGCTCAGCATTCAGGAGGGGCTTTTATTCCTGAGCAATTGTATGGATCTGGCAATTTTGCTCTGGTTGATAATCAAATTGTTTTACCAGCTGCAACTTTGCAAGTTTCTTCTGAGTGTGCTTATCGGGCGTTCTCAAAAGTGCCTGTCTCTGGCAAGCCTCATCAAGCTTTCTCTAACATCAGACAGAAAGCTAATGAGCCGTATCCTGATTTTATTAACAGGTTACAGGATGCTTTACGGCGACAATAGACAATCCCGAGGCTCAGAATGAGTTATTAATGAAATTGGCAAAAGAAAATGCTACTTCTGAATGTAGAAGGGCAATTATTGGTCTTGGAACTAACCCTGATTTAGCAGAAATGATTAAAGCATGTCAAGATGTAGGAACAGCCTCTTATCAAACTAATTTGTTGGCAACTGCTCTATCTCAAAACGGCATGATTGCAGCTGCTTTGACTCAAAACAGCATAGTTAAAGGGAAATGTTATAAATGTGGCAGACCTGGTCATTTTAGATGGCAATGTAAAACTTCAGGAAAAGGATTAAAACCAAAAACTAAATGCCCAAAGTGTCACAAGGGTTATCATTGGGCGAGTGATTGTCGGTCAGGAAACTGCCTATCGGGCCGGTCTCTGGCCCCAGTCCAAACAGAGACAACAAATCAACAATAGAAAATACTCCTGCAGCTACCAGAGGTAGTGCTGGTATTGATTTAATCTTGCAGGAGGAAGTAAATTTTAAATTTCCTGGGGAGGTTCAAGTTGTTCCATCACAATTATCAGGCCCCCTGCCACAAAATTATGTAGGGCTTGTCCTCCCCCGGTCCAGCATGGGGAAAAATGGTATTTTTGTTATCCCAGGAGTCATAGATTTAGATTACACTGGAATTATTTATGTCCAATTATGGACTAATTTTCCTCAAATTTTGCCTATTCATTCTAGTCCTGCTCAACTCTTGCATTTGCCTTATTTTGTCCCCGCAGGGGAAAGCCAAAAGAAAGAGGGGAAGGAGGTTTCGTTCTACTGACCCGCCACTTCCATCATAGCTGCCATTACCACCCCGACACATTTCAACGCCCCATCAAATCATTGTATTGCAGGGTAAGCCCTTTGAGGGAATTTTAGACACTGGAGCGGATGTTTCAGTGATTTCTGCTAGGCAGTGGCCTGAAGCCTGGCCAACTGAGCCCTGTCCTAGTGTATGGGGTGTAGGGGTCGTCAACGGCATGCCAAAGCCAAATTTATTTCAGCTCATTTGCCTAATTCAGATTTGGTTATACAGGTCCGTCCTTTGTATTAGATATTCATGTCAGCCTCTGGGGACGTGACCTGCTCAGTAAATTGGGCGCCACCCTTACTTTGGAAGACTAAGCCTACTGCTGTTCCATTGACTTGGCTGGTAACAGAGCCAGTATGGATTGATCAATGGCCCATGTCAAATGAAAAATTACAGGCCCTTCATCAGCTAGTGAGTGATCAATTGCTTGCTGATCATATTGTCCCTTCTAATAGCCCATGGAATACCCCTGTATTTGTCATAAAAAAGAAAAGTGGCAAGTGGCACTTATTACAGGACCTTAGGTCCATAAATTTGTGTATTCAACCTATGGGTCCCCTGCAGTGGGGACACCTAACCCTAATTTGATTCCTCAAGATCATGAAATTATGGTAATTGATTTAAAGGATTGTTTTTTCTCTATTCCTTTATGCCTCTCTGATCAAGAAAAGTTTGCATTTACTGTACCTGCAGTAAATAATTCAGAACCCAGTAAACGTTATCATTGGACAGTTTTGCCACAAGGCATGTTAAATAGTCCTACTTTATGTCAAATTTATGTTGCTGCAGCATTAGCCTTTTGCAAACGTCATCCTTTGGTTTTGGTCTATCATTATATGGATGATATTTTAATTGGCACACCAAAGATACAAACTAATTGGCTCTCTGAACTAAAAAATCTCAGTGTCTATGGATTGCAAATTGCTCCAGAAAAGGTGCAGTTGCACTCTCCTTATCTTTATTTAGGCCATAAAATGTTGCAATCTTATTCTGCTCCAGCTTTTCCTCTTTTGAAGTTACCCAAAGTTATTTCTTTAGTTAATTTGCAACAATTGTTAGGCACTCTTAATTGTCTGTCCATATTTTTCTTTGCCTACACATTTACTTAGCCCATTATTTGATTTATTAACTAAAGGAAAACAACCTGCAGATTCATCAAGGTCACACCTGCTGCTCTTCTGTGGTTGAGCACATTAATAATCTTTAGGAATTCAGTTTGTAGATGCATCCCTCACAGAAATTGTCAGCTAACTCTTTTGATCTTTCCTACTACTAAATTGCCTACAGGAGTGCTCGCTGTGTTAGAAGAACAAAAAGTTTATTGTATTGAGAGGCTTTATTTACCTCATACCCCTTCTCAAAATGTTTTGCCATTTATTCAAACTATTTCTGAACTAATAATTTTAGGACGAACTCGAGCTCAACGAAATGGAACTGATTTAATAAATATTATTCTTCCTATTCCAAAGTCTGATTTTCAATTTTATTTTCAAAATAATTTATCTCTTCAATGTGCTTTAACTGACTATGTAGGCAGTATTGCATATCATTTGCCTAAAGATCCTAGGCTTGCTTGCTTAATGACTTCTTCCTTTCCTGTTCGTCATTTTCTCCTACTCCCTTGCTTCAAGCTCCTACATTTTTTCAGATGGTGGACGAACAAGAGAGCGATTGCTTATAAGGATGGTGATACCTGGAAAGTGGACTGCAGTGCCTGTCCTGGCAACCTTTCCTCTGACTGCAGTCACGCGTTCAGAATTAGTCTACACGAACACTGCTAGCCTGCAGCCAAGCTGCCAGCCAATGGGAGTGCAGGGATTCTTCGACTTAAACCAATACCATTTGACATTTTACAAGAACAGTTCAAATAAACCAATAACATTCAAACCTACATACATAACACCCTCCCCACTAGGTTTCATACCAAACCCCAACCTATCTAATGTATTCCTTTAAATAGGTGGGGCTCTTACGTGTAATGCTGAGACCTTCGTGGTTCAGAAGCTTTAACGTTCTCACCAGTGAGGTGTCTGCTGACATCCCTGTTGGGACTTCCTGTGAAAGGAGACCCTGTTAGAATCTCCTCCCAACCCATCTCCATTCCAATGTCAGCACCCAAGTCAGGTAGTGATGTGCACTTCTAAGGATGGATCTTGGCTTTGTGACAGGGTTCGATGGTTCCTGTCTAATGGCTCACACATGGGGTTGATTCCTGTTTGCTTTCCTCTTGTTTAGTGAGGGACTCAGGAGGAGACAGGGGCGCATGTTCTTGGGACCCTGGATCTAAGTTGGTCAATGTGCCTGCTCCAGAAGGCCATCCTCTGTTTGTACCCAACGAGGGCCTGTGATGTGAGTTATTTCAGCAGGAATCCACAGGTCTATAAGGTTCCTAGCATAGACAGAATCTCCCACACTAAAAGAACGAACTTTGGAAGTGGAATCCAGTGGCGTTAGTGCTGTGGGATGAAGGCGTCAAGGGAAGACTGTTTCTGCCCATCAACAAGGGACAAGTTAGTTGATGGGCTAGTGATGTGTTGAACACTAAGAAGTTTTCAAGCTTCTCAGTGATGCCCCCAGCTGCTGAAGCTTCTTGGTAAAGCGCATCGCCCGCCGCTATGTCAAGGGTGCCCAGGGGCAGTGAGGGCATGTCTGATGCCCTGTTGAGCTAGAAAGGATTCAAAATGTTAGATGTGAATTGAGGGCCATTGTCAGAGACAAGGACATCTGGTAACCCATGGGTTAAAACAATTTTCTGAGCTGCTTGATAACAGCCTCAGTAGTAGTGGATGTCATTGGAATTACCTCTAGCCATTTGGAGTATGCATCTACTATCACTAGAAAAGTGTGCCCCTTGTAGGGCCTGCAAAATCAATGTGGATTCTAGACCATGGGCCCCTAGGACATTCCCATTCCTGTGTCGTGAGGCAGGCAGGTCTGACTACCTGGCAATTGGGACAAGAGGCTACCCAGTTTTCAACCATTTTGTCAATACCTGGCCACCATACATAACTCCCCAAACCTTTCATCCTTACAATCCCAGGATGACCCTCATGTAACATTTCCAAAACCTCCCTTTGCAGTTTTGCAGGAATAACCACCCTGTTACCCCACAAAATACATCCTTAATACAGATAATTCAGTTTGCCTGGACTTAAAAGGTTGGGCAAGGTGAGGTAGATCTTGAAGAGGCCAACCTTTCTTAATCCAGCCCATAACAGGTGCCAACACAGCATCTTTGGCAGTTTGGCAATCTCAGCAGCATGGACTGGAAGCTTAGCAACGGTCTCCAGGAAAAGGTGTGAGTTTCAAGTTCAAAGTCCTCCTTGTGGCAAGGTAGTGGGCAACGACTCAGTGCATCAGCATGTCCAATGTCCTTGCCAGGCCTGTGAATCAGTTTGTAGGAATAGGCTGCAAGAAATTCAGTCCACCTCAGCATTCTTGGTGACAGGATATTAGGTGTAGGTTTGTCTCCTGCCACAATGCCTAGTAAAGGTTTGTGATCTGTAACAATGGTGAATGACCTGCCATACAGATATTCATGAAATTTCTTAACAGCTGCAACAACTGCTAGCCTCCTTGTCCATTGGCTATAATTCCTCTCTGCTTTGGACAGCGCATGAGAGTAATGCAATTGGGGCTTCCCTTCTGGGAAGCTGTGACTCAAACCCCCCCACTCCAAAAGGGGATGCATCACAAGTCAGAACAACAGGTAAATTCTCAGAGAATTGTATCAACACAGCATCAGACGTGATTAGTCTCTTAATACTGTTAAATGCTGACTGTTCCTTCCTCCCCAGATCCAAACAGCATTCTTATCAAGTAGGCGATGTAAGGGCTCAGCAATAGATGCTTTGTGAGGTAGAAACATGTGGTAAAGTTAATAAGTCCAAGGAAGGCTTGCAAATCTGCCTTGCATCGAGGTTTAGGGGCTTCATTGATTGCTTTAACCTTGGCATCAGTAGGATGGATGCCATGCTTGTCAATCATATACCCCAGGAACTCAACTCTGTCTGTTTTGAGTGTACATTTGTCTTCCTTGACTTTAAACCCGCTTTTCTGAATCTGGTAAGGACTTCTCTGAGTCTTTCTTGAAGCTGAGTGTCATTTTCAGCAGAGATTAATACATCATCAAAATAAGGCACTACCCCTGGCAGTCCTTGCAACATTCTTTCCATAAGGCTCTGAAAATGCCAGGTGCCACGCTTACTCCAAATTGTAGTCTTTACATTTGAAGGCACCTCTATGGGTCACAATTGTTTGTGCTCTGCAGTGGCATCATCAACTGTTAATTGTTGATATGCCTGAGCCAAATCCAGTTTAGCAAATACTGTACCTGCCAAGGGAATGGAGCAGATGATGCACAACTGGTACAGGATATGCGCCCTGCAGCATGGTTAAGTGTCCCCTTGTAGTCACCACAGATTCTCACTGACCCATCAGCCTTGACTGGTGTGACTATGGGTGTTTCCCATCTGGAGTGGTCAGTAGGCTCTAAAACCCCTTGAGCAATGAGTTTATCTAATTGTGCATCAATTTTTTCCTTTAAAGCAAATGGGACCCTCCTGGGCTTTAAACGAATTGGGGCACCTTGGGGTCTAGGCTGAAAGCAATAGGGGTCCCCATATACTTGCCCAGTCCTTCGCTGAAGACCTCTGGAAACTCAGACTTCAAGGACTCTTCCCAGTCAGAACTGCTCACGTGATGCCAGTCACCTCGATGCCAAGTGGCTTGAACCACTCAAGTCCCAGCAAACTTGCATCCTTGTCCACGATGGTCAGGCAAAGTGGCCTTTAAACTGCACGCTGAAATCTCTCGCTCCAACTACTGGAATCTTGTTCCTTGGTAGTCTTTGAGAGTCAGTGCTTGCTTCTGGAAATGCTTTTTCTGAATTTTGGGAAAGAGTCTGTGGATAGTGTCCCATGACACCATAGATAAATAAGAGCCTGAGTCCACTTCCATTTGGCAAGGTCTTCCTTCAATAAACACCTTCACATGTACTTTTCTGCTTTTTAAGGGTGAAGAATGACCAATAGTGATTGTTTGGTGAGTTTCATTCTTGCCATTTGCTTCTAAATTACCCATTTTTTCAATGAAATTGTTGGGCTTAAAGTCTCTATCAGGAATTTCTTCCTAGCTGGTGGAGTTCTGGATGATTTGCAGACTCTGGCTATGTGACCCCGCTTCTCACAACGTAGGCAAATGGAGTCAAAGAACTTGTAATCAGTGCGGTGTCCCCACAGCCTCTGCAATAGAACCCTTGCCTGTTCTTCCCAGAGTCCTTTCTTTCCATTCTGAGTTTAAAATCCCTCTGCCTCACTGCCATCAGAATCAGAGTCTATTTGTTCAGAATGAGGATGTGGATTTATCCCCATCAGAATGGCTTGAGGCCTGGCTTGAGGCCTTGTTAATCTTTTTCATGGCCGCTGCTGAGGACTTGGTGGCTTCGCTGAAACAGCTTCTTCAATGGCCTCTTTAAACGGATCTTAGGTTTCATTAATAGTTTTTTGTAAACTTATCTTTAAGGCCTAAAACAAACCGATCACGATGGCTCTTCTAAGTTGGTAAAGTCACAAGCACCCCCAATGTCCCTTAAACTTGCCAACGTCATTAACATTCTCGCTATCCCTTGATCCCGACGGTAAAATTGTGTTCTTAATGAGGCACGATACTTGTGGGCGAATGGGCTCTAAAGTTTCTAATCGCCATTCCATTACCTTCAGCTCTGCTGCTCCGCCAACGCCATTTTGAAGACTGCCGGATCAAGAGGCGTGAGAAAGAGCCTCTTCCGCCTCTCGGGATGCCGCAGATCGTTTCTCCAGGAACATGTGGAAACGATCCGCATACGATTCCCAGTCTTCCGCCGCCGATCGAACGGTGCTGGGGTGTTCAGCGCAGCCATCTCGCCAGTTGCTTGTTCGTCGGCCGCCTTCTCTTCAGGGAAATCCCACCTTCGCCGCCAGTGTTAAGTTTGCATGAAGAGTCAGACGCGAGGAGTTCCAGCAAAGACTTTATTAGTGACTACAGCTCGAATGGACCCGCCCTGGCTTGGCTACGGCTGTTTATAGCCTGCAGCCAGAAGCTGCCAGCCAATGGGAGTGGGGATTCTTCCCAGACTATTTAAACCAATACCATTTGACATTTTACAAGAACAGTTCAAATAAACCAATAACATTCAAACCTACATACATAACAATGTGTGCCAACTTATTTTCAATCTTCCAGGTGCTTCTATCACTCCCAGGGATTTGATCCTAATCTCATGGCCTTATTTTTAACTTTGCAGCAATGTTTGTGATCAGTTAGTTACTTGGTAGTCATATAATGAGTCACTCTTTCTCCCTGGACCTCTGTCTGAAGGCAATAGTCACGCTGACTCTGCTATTCATATTTTACCTACTTTATTTTCAGATCCTTTTACAGTCACTCTTTTTCCATCAGAATGCCAGAGGTTTAGCACAAACTTGTCATATTCCATTGACCGCTAAACAAATTGTTTCATCTTGTCCACATACTGGAGCATCCCTTCTGGGGACACAGGTGTTAATCCTCATGGTGTCTAATCAACTTTGGCAATGATGTTACTAGGTTCCTTCTTGCCCTGGAATATATTCATTTATCTATTGATACATATTCAGAGCCATTTGGGCCACTCCTCAGCTTTAGGAAACAATCATGTCATTTCACATCTTTATTCATTATTACTGCCCTGGGCAAGTTCTCTTCTCAAAACTGATAATGGGCCAGCCTATTCTTCATCCAGTTTTTACAATTTTGTACCATTGGAAATTATTGTTCTGACTCATGGCATACCTATAATTTTCATTATAGAACTTATTAACTGTCCTTAAGGACTGTCTCAAAACAAAAAAGGGAAGGATCCAGGAGGTTCCTAATTTGTCATGGGTAACTCAACAAGTTCAAAAGTTTTATTTACCTTAAATCAATTGAATGTCTCTAAAATTTGACTGCTTATCAGAGACATTAAATGAAAACAAATTTGCCTCCCTATGGTGTGGTGTATTATAGGGCCTTGCCAGATAAAACATGGCTAGGCCAGTTCCTTAATTACTTGGGAGCGAGGATATGCTGCTGTGCTTACTCCTACAGGACCTTTCTGGGTTCCAGCTCGTTGTGTTCGTCCTGCCAAGATGTCGTGGCACCAGGCCCCAACCACTCCCGAGATGACCAGGATGACACTGCAGACAGCACAGCGCCCAATCCAGTCCGTCGGTTCACCATGCAGTGACATGGGGAGATATGAAGACCTTAACTCTCAAAGCAAAACATTGTTACAACATCAGCAAGTAGAACAAACACCGAGAATTTATGCTGCCATTTTGCGTTTTAACTGCAAATTCCTTAGAATCATTTGCTTATGTTTCATTGTTCACAGTTGTCCTTGGCATCAGCAGCTGTCATTCCACCCTAAATACACTTGAGCAACGAATGAAACAAAACCTATGGGTGCAACTGGCTAACATCACACAAAATGATGCCTTTTGCTTATTGAAGCTTATGATATGGAAAATTTGCTTTCTACATGTTTAGTTCCTGTTTGTACTCCTCCTAGTGATTCAAAAGTTTACTGGCTTAAGCAATATTTACTCAAAGGACAATTTAACTATGGGACTATAGCTAGTTGGGGACCATGCATATTATCCACCCTTGATGCGATTGCTTTGCATACTTCAGTGGTAGCCGTTCCAGCAAATATAACTGTGCAAAATTGTTAACTGTACATCTTCAAATAAAACCTCATTGTCTTCATCGAATTCACCCACTTTAAACTGCACAGCCTTGAAGAAACTTTTCAATTTGCTCATATTTGGCTGCCACAAGGATGGTTTTTTACATGTGCTAAAGAAACTTTAATTACATTCCTGCTAATCTTAGTGAAGTACATTGCTGTCTTAGTCGGCTGATTCCTGTTTTACTTTCTAACAGCAACCATCACTCAAATCGGTCTCGACGAGGGCTTACACTAGATGACACTTGTGATTCTGAAGCAACCCTACTTAATAAAGCAGAATATGTAGCACTAGCTGTGTCTAGGTGTGCCTGCACTTGCTGCCCGTGCTCATCTTAACATTAACTCTGTTGCATGCAATTTAGCAAAACCATCAATGCTACTTCTACAGCTATTTCAGCAATCAACCATGAGATGCAAGAATTAGGAAAGCTATTTTGCAAAATCGTGCTGCTATTGATTATTTGCTTTTACGTCAACATTTGGTTAGAAACAGGGTTATGTTGTTATAATCTTGATGAATCTAAAAATATTCAACATCAACTTAACATAATTTTGGCTTCAGAAATTAAAATGGATAATGTCAATCTTTGGGAAGGTTGGGCTTGGCTGCCCACAGGTTTAATGGGAAATATTTAATGCTATGCAGTTATTATTATTGCTATTTTAATTAGTGGATGCTGCCTTATTCAATGTCTTCCTTGCAATATATGTATCACAGCTTTTTCGTCCCAAACCCTCTCCCCTTGCTCAGCTCAAGTATATGCCCTATATAAACAACTGCATGCTCTTCTAATGATTCTTATGAATCCTCTCCTCTTTTTTCTGATTCAGCTTTTAATTAAAAAAAATTTAAAATGGAAGGAGTGAAATGGTGGCCACTGAGTTTCCTGGATGACACTAGTAGCTGGCAGCACACTGCAGCCTGGTGGAGCCTCTTTGCTATCCCATGAGCTCATCTTCTATTCATTCTCTTATCTGTTGGGATGGGGATGGGATGTCCTGATTTTCCAGGTGTACAGGTGATATCATTTACTAACATCACCACTAACTTCAAGGATTGGTTGAGGGGTTATGCCAATGTGATTGAGGGGTTTCACCCATGTGGATCTATTCTCCAATCCCAATGCTGTATCTATGCTGTTCTTTTCTGCTTGAAAAATGGTATAAAAGTCAAACACCACGTAAGTCAGACATCTTTGGACACTGAAATGACTGGTTATTGAATCCCA